>JBBPLQ010000360.1:0-25411 GCA_038089855.1 Royoungia palumana
TTCTTTTCTCGTTTATAACCAATCGCATAGCGCATTTATGACATAGTCCGCGATGCGCATATGGATGCATCGTATCGCGCATTTATGACATCATCCATAGTGCGCGCGTATCGTTTTATCCTATCCATATGAGTTGTGGATTTGGGCCCCCAAGATGGTTAGATCATTAGATTGGTTGGATCATTAGACCATCAGACCATTGGGCCATCAGAGTGTCAGTGTGTTAGACTGTTAGACTGTTAGACCATCAGAACATGAGATAATAACAATGTCAGGCTGATAGATTGTTAGGCTTTTAGGCTGTCAGACCATCAGACCATTGGACCATCAGAGTGTCAGAGTGTCAGACTGTTAGACTATCAGAACATGAGACAATGACAACATCAGGCTGTTTGACTGTCAGTGTGATAGACTGTCAGAGTGTTAGACTGTTAGACCATCAGAACATGAGACAATGACAGCGTCAGGCTGTTAGACCATCAGACCATCAGAGTGTCAGAGTGTTAGACTGTTAGACCATCAGAACATGAGACAATGACAATGTCAGGCTGTTAGAATGTCGGTGTGTTAGACTTTCAGGCTTTTAGATTGTTAGGCAGTTAGACTGTTAGACCATTAGACCATTGGGCCATCAGAGTGTCAGAGTGTTAGACTGTTAGACCATCAGAACATGAGACAATAACAATGTCAGGCTGATAGATTGTTAGGCTTTTAGGCTGTCAGACCGTCAGACCATTGGGTCATCAGAGTGTCAGACTGTTAGACTGTTAGACCATCAGAACATGAGACAATGACAGTGTCAGGCTGTTAGACTGTCAGTGTGTTAGACTTTCAGGCTGTTAGATTGTCAGGCAGTTAGACTGTTAGACCATTAGACCATTGGGCCATCAGAGTGTCAGAGTGTTAGACTGTTAGACCATCAGAACATGAGACAATGACAGTGTCAGGCTGTTAGAATGTCGGTGTGTTAGACTTTCAGGCTGTTAGATTGTTAGGCAGTTAGACTGTTAGACCATTAGACCATTGGGCCATCAGAGTGTTAGACTGTTAGACCATCAGAACATGAGACAATGACAGTGTCAGGCTGTTAGACTGTCAGTGTGTTAGACTGCCAGGCTGTTAGACTGTCAGACCATCAGACCATCAGACCATCAGAGTGTCAAAGTATTACACTGTTAGACTGTCAGTGTGTTTGACTGTCAGACTGTTAGACCATCAGAACATGAGACAATGTCAGTGTCAGTGTGTTTGACTGTCAGACCATCAGACCATTAGACCATCAGAGTGTTAGACTGTTAGACTGTTTCAGGCTGTTAGACTGTCAGACCATCAGACCATTGGACCATCAAAGTGTCAGAGTATTAGACTGTCAGACAATCAGAACATGAGACAATAACAATGTCAGGCTGTTATATTGTCAGGCTGTTAGACTGTTAGGCAGTTAGACTGTCAGACCATTGGACCATTGGACCATCAGAGTGTCAGAGTGTTAGACTGTTAGACCATCAGAACATGAGACAATGACAGTGTCAGGCTGTTAGGCTATCAGTGTGTTTGACTGTCAGACTGTTAGACCATCAGACCATTGGACCATTGGACCATCAGAGTGTCAGAGTGTTAGACTGTTAGACCATCAGAACATGAGAGAATGACAGTGTCAGGCTGTTAGGCTATCAGTGTGTTTGACTGTCAGACTGTTAGACCATCAGACCATTGGACCATCAGAGTGTCAGACTGTTAGACTGTTAGACTATCAGAATACAAGATGATGAGAGTGTCAGTGTGTTAGACTGTCAGGCTGTTATACCATTAGACCATTGGACCATTGGACCATCAGAGTGTCAGAGCATTGGACTGTTAGACCATCAGAACATGGGACAATGAGAGTGTCAGTGTGTTTGACTGTTAGACTGTCAGGCTGTTATACTTTCTGACCATTAGACCATTGTATCATCTAACTGCCAGACTGTTAGATGGTCAGGCTGTTATACCATCTGACCATCTGACCATCTGGCCATCTGAATGTTAGACTGTTAAACTGTTAGACTATTAGAATATGAGACCATGACATTGTCAATGTCTTTGGTCATTGGACCCTGAGACTCTCAGGCTGTTATGCCATTTGATCATCAGATCATTGTACCATCAGTGTTAGACTGTTAGACTGTTGGAATGTCAGAGTATGAGACCATGAGGGTGTCAGTGTGTTTGACTGTCAGACCATAAGACTGTCAGGATGTTATCGGAGTATCAGTGTGTTTGACCATTAGACCATTAGACCATCAGATCATGAGAGTGTCAGTGTGTTAGACTGTTGGATTGTTAGACCAACAAGATGCTCAACCATTGGACAATGAGAGTATCACTTTGTTAGACCTTTAGACCATGAGACCATAGAAGTGTCAGTGTGCTAGACTATCAGACTGTTAGACTGACTGGCTGTGAGACCATTGGACCATTAGAGTATTGGACCATCAGAACATCACTGTTTTAAACCTTTAGACCATCAGAGTATGAGACCATGAGAGTGTCTGTTTGTTCAACAGTCAAACTGTTGGACTGTCAGGCTGTTATACCATTAGACCATCAGACAATTGGACCATGAGAGTATCAGTGTGTTAGATTGTTAGACTGACAGGCTATTAGACCATTAGAGCATCACTGTGTCAGTGTGTTAGACTGCCAGACTGTCAGACTATTAGAGCATGAGACAATCAGAGTGTTGATGTATTAGACTGTTACATTGTCAGACTCAAACCATGAGACGGTGGAACAATGGGACCATCAGAGTGTGAGTATATTAAACTATTGGACTATCAGACCATGGAACCATCAGAGTGTCAGTGTATTAGATCATCAGGCAGTGAGACTATTAGGAGATCAGACCATAGGACACTAAGACTGTTAGACTGTCAGACTGTCAGACCATTAGACCATAAGACCATTAGAGTGTCAGGTGTTAGACTATCAGGCTGTTGGAACATCAGACCATCAGACCATCAGAGTGTTGGTGTGTTAGACTATTGGACTGTCAAACTGTTAGATCATCAGATCATGAGACCATAAGAGTGTTAGTGTGTTAGATTGTCACACTGTCACACTGTTAGTGTACTTGTTTGACACCCTCAGCTGAACTGTCCATCCACTATAGTCAGGTCCACCTCTCATATGTGGAAATGAACATCTAGGACTATGTCTGTGGTTTGTGCCCATGTAGCTCACCTAGGCATAGTGGAAATATCATTGTTTACAGCTACATTTGTTGGAATTGAGTGCACGTAATATGACATGATATAATGCAAACTCACCACACTGTGATGTGAGCACCCTACTCAGTATAAAACTAATAGTAGTAGTATGACTTATAATGAACATTATAATGTTCAAAACAGGATTAGCAGACCTTATATACAGCCATAAGAGGTTGTAGTAAGCTGTTGATATCATGGCTGAAATAAAGTTGTGGCAGCTACATAGGTTGACTCTAAAACAATGGACTGACTACTGAATTGAAGTTAGAACACTGACATGACTTAGTAAAATTGAGAATAAAAACCAAGCCCAAATCAAAATGAAAGTGGGGGTTGTCACAGTTGAAAGTGGATTTCACTCTTTGCCAAGGAAAAATTTGTGCTCAGATTGACACTCAAATTGACATCCAAATTGATGTCCAAATCAGTTGTGAACTCCCCTATTAAGTTTGAAATGAGATTTTGAAGATGTCAAAATAAATAATGTGTATTACCTTATATAATTGACATAATGTCAAACATGGAATTATCTTACCAATGTAGATGAGTACATATTTATTACCTCCACTACTGGCCAGGAGTACAGGTTTCAGGAATTTCACAGGAATGAAGTGATGTTGAAGTCCTAACGGTTGACCCCCTATTATGTCCAAAAACAAAGACAGAAATGGAACCTTCAGGGGCAGGTCTAGAGGGGCCATAAAAGCAATCAGGATACATAGGTTGTGTGAGAAACACAATTGCAAAACAATCCAAAGTACAAGTCCACATTGAATACAAGATGGGAGGTGGCAAAATCACAAAATACTGTAGAGCTTTGGACAGCTCTAGATTGATATTCCACCCCCATCCCAAGACTGGTGCACACTTTCTGGGCCCAATCATTCACTTTCCAGTGCTTGTAACAACTCTCAAAACAAAGAGCTGTTATAGTGGCAATTCTCCAGTAGGCTATTATAGGCTATAGTTTGTCTATTATTTCACTATTATTTTGTTGTGGTCAGGTTGCAAGTTGGTAATATTCCTTGATGAAATTTGAAGTGCTACTTGTGCAGATGTGAATATGCTTAGGAAATTTCAATCAAGAACACATCACAAGTACTAGTGGTTTCTCTGCTAAAATACAAATTGGTCACATTCTGACTTCTCCCTCTCTACCATGTGTTACAATTTCATCTTTTTCCTTTTGAAACCTTCGCCTCACTCTACTCTGAGCTTGGACTCAAGTTTCTTTTCTTAGAACACGCATTCTGTAAAAACCCTGATTGAATAGATCCCTCTATAGGCCTTTCTGTCTCTTCCTTTGATCCATACGCTTCTCATTTGTCATCCATGACTCATTTTCCCTTTTTGTCACAATGACTCATTACTTACTCTGATGTCACCTTTGGCGCCTCATCACCCTTCTGCCTCTTCTGGATCAGTGTCCTTCCTTCTCCTTCTCTGCTGATCCTTTTTACCTTTACTCTATATGACTGATTCCAAATGGTCTTCCTATGGATCCCATGGATCTCTATTCACTACTATAGTTGACTCACTTCTTTTGATCACCACTTGAAGTGTCAATCCTTCCATATATAAGCTGTAGAATATTTCCCCTGTATTCTCCAGTTTGGATCCTCCCAATCATCATCTCTTTGCTCAATCACACTTGACACCATCTCCTCAGCAGTTGTCTCCCTTTGTCTTTGCTTCTGAGTTGTTCATTCTTATGCCCTCTGTCATCTCTACATCTTCCTCATGTTGATGCACACCATCTGTCAATGAGTTATGCAAGTTAACTTTGTCATTCCCATCATCAGAACTCACTCCAGAGCATGTGCTCATCCCTCATCCTGACTAGCCAACTTGGTGTAGTCAATTATCCATTGTCTCTAGACCAACCTACTCAGTATAGTCTACCCTTTGTCCCTAAGCCAGTTCTACTTCACTGTAGCCCACCTGGTTCCTCAGTGAGCCAAGACACCTTTTGGGACTGTACTATCTCCTACCTGGGGCTAGTATAACACCATACTCCAAACCTGAGCTTCTGAAAAAGCTACACTGCTACAGTCAATTGCACAGTTAGAGATAAAGGTCAGACAGCAGATGGAGAAAACATTACAGGGTCAAGATGATTTGGACATGATCAAGTCTGGTAATTGTGCTGAATTCACATTCATCACCCCCTCCAAGCCCCAGCCTCAGTACCATCTTTTCTGACATTGAGCTTGAGACAGACTCATCAATCAGCTCAGTCAATTCAGTAGAGAGAAGAGACTCACATTACTGCCAATTGATCAATACAATATCTACACTGCAAGATGAGGGGGTGAGATCACATGAGCTTTGTTGCATCCTGCCACCCATTTCACATGCTTCACAGTTGCATATTTTGGATCATTTCACAGAATTTTGGCCACATCTGTTTTGTCAAAAGCTTTGCATGGATCCTAACATTTTTGACTGTATCCTGGATCAAATCAGCAGCAACCCAATCTTTGTTTTGGATTTGAACAACTCACAGCTTCCTATATCCATCCAGCTTGCCATCTTCCTCAATCACATGGGGCATTACAGAAATTCTGCCACTGTGGAAGAGATAGGTCTACAGGCAGGAGTGGCTTTTGGATCAGTGATAAACTGTACTAACCATGTGATGGTTCATGGTTCTTGACCAGCACAACAATTTTATCTATATTGTCAAGACTGGGTCAACTCTGGTCAACTCTGGATACAACTCCAGAGTTATGCAGGTGTGGGTGGACCTTGGCTTCAGCAACTCAGAGCAGAGTGCTGAACCCTTGCCTAAGTCTCAGAGGTGGTCCAGATTTCAGAGGATCAAAGGTTCGGGCTTGAATATTGACTAGTAATGAAGTCAAGTCGGAGGTTGGAAGGAGTTGAATCTAAGTTGATATTCAACTGAGGAACTATGATAAGTACATGCAGGTTTATATATAGAGTAGAGATCGGAGTCCATAGGACAAGAACAGAGAAGTTGTAATATGAATGGGTGAGTAGAGTTCAGAATGTAAAAGGGTCGACAGAGAATGGAGACAGAGAATGGACCTAAGTAGCAGAACAGTGGAATGAAGGGCTGCACATTCAAGCAAGTTGCAGGGGCAAAGGTAACTAGGGTCTAAATCAAATACAGGGTGAAACATATATAGGAACAGAGAATAGAGAGATGTAATACAAGTCCAAGCATCAGGAATGTATACTTAATGAAATGTTGAACAAAACCCACAGAGTTAGATCTGGAGTAGCATTAGAAATCAGACTTGTGGATCAGAATATGACATATATTCTGGGTCCACACTACAACTCTGAGGATCTTGAATCACCATGTAAATTCATTGAACATAAATCTTGTACCAATGGGTTGTTGGTTAACCTTTGCAAAAAGCCCCAATGCTACCATGGTTAGTATGGGAATACACTACAAGGTGTAAGTATCATGTACAGTATGAGTAGACGGGATCTCACTGGACAGAGTCCAAGACTGAGGTGCAGATGCATGTCGAGATGCAATATAACTATTGTGATTATGTAATACGGATGTAACTGAGCTGTTTGCATAGTCCATACAAAATACAACAACAGTTAGCATTTAAAAGTTTGGTTTGGTTCATTTTTTTCCAGGTTTTTTGGTGTCACCAAACTGAACCAGTTATTTATAAAGTAGATATGAGTCTATGACTGAACCAAACCAATATAACCAGTTATGAACTGTCATTTATAGTTTTATGACCAATGAAAACCAGTTTTTTGAAAGACCAATGTTGAAACAACTCTCAAAGACAAGAGCTGTTAAGTGAAGATGCAAAGAGGTGTGGAGTTTTCGAGTCAATGAAGAGGAAAGACCAGAAGAACTTTACTGGAGTTCTCTGGTGTTGACATTGGATTCTTATACTACATTTACATGTTTGTACATATTTGTATACTTCTAGAGAATTCCATAAGTGAATGAATGTGATTGGCTAATGAAAGTGGAACGATGCACAGCATCAGTAAGCACATGATGTCATAGATAAGAGGGAGAAACGCTAAAGGATGGAATGTCATAGAATGTCCTATAAGGCTGTGCTTGGCTATCAAGTGTGGCAGCCAATAGGATTATGTTCTGAGCATAGGTTTTGCATGAGGCGCATCATGAGGCATGATGGTCTGGATTGAAGACATGTGTTTGAGCGAAGTGTTGCTCTAAGTTGAAAACATAGGGGTTAATTGACACGTTTGTAACAGATGTTGCATGACTCAGCATCTATGAGTGACAGGCTGTGTTGGTGACATGGATTATAGTACACACTCTTAGCTACTGATTGAGCAAATGTTTAAGAGCTTCAGGTCACAACTCATGGAGATATGAGCATTACAGTACAGCATATCATTATATCAGTATATATACTTTGCAAAGTCAATGTATAGTGACTCCATGTGTGAGAAACACACCTTGTGTTGGTCATCCAAGTTGTACTACATGCTCCTAGCTTCCTACTGACACTTAGTTCAAAGGGATTGACTTAAAACTGATAGAGATACAGACATCCTAAAATGGAATGTCACTATATTAGAATATCTACTCTCATCCAAAGAGTGAAAATTCAGTCAGATAAGGATGTAGATGTTGTTGTATGACATCAAAACACACAAACATCACTTTGGACATGACAAGTTCACCAAATATTGTAAGAACCAACCCATTGTATGATATAAGTGAAACTTGGTCAAAAAAATCCAGAAAAATCTGGGAAAATAAGGGGGATAGTCCAGAATAGGTAGTATGGCTGTGTGTTCAAAGGATTGGTCTTTATCCAGTTATAACCGGTTTTTTATTGGTTACAAAAAATCTCAAAAATCAAATAACCTTAATCTTGACCATCAATTAACCTTAACTATCTTTGACTGGGTTCAGTTACAGACAGTCATGGTTACAGTTATGTTACAGTCTTTTGGCAGTCTTGTAACTGGACTTTTAAACACTAACTACAGTGATACCTTCACAGATTGAAAAGGAAATTTTTCTTTTAATTGTCAGGTATGGTTACTTCCCTTGTGTATCACATATGTCCTCAGCACAGAGCCTGTCGTAGGTGACCATCATGGTGCACAACCTATACATTGTTGACTATGGACTTGGTCACCCTGGGAGGATCCACAATGCCTTTGCATTCCAAGGAACTGAGATTGAAAAGGACCCAACAATCCTTCCTGAGAGTCATTGGGTGTGGGCAAATAGTGCTTACCTACCAAAAACTTGGTGTGTAGTCCCTTTCAAGGCTACACAAAATGTGACACTGTTGAGGGTGCAAAACCTGTATAATTGATATTTGTCCAAGGTAAGTTTGGACATATCCTCCAAGCCAGCCTTCAATATAATTCATCTTGTTATACAAGAAACAGGTCTGTGTCTGCATTGAACACATATTTGTAGCCCTAAAAGGAAGGTTTCAGTATCTGTGTGATCTTTGGACTCATATCAGATCAGCAGAGAGAATGAGATGGTCCAGACACTGGTCCAATGTTGTCTGATTTTGCACAACATGATCATCCATTTCAAAGGTATTTTTGGCAAGGAATTCTCAGTGACCTGGGCAGGACAGGATGTTGTGATATAGAATGCCGGTGAAGCTTGTAAGATAGATATTCCTGTTCAAGTTCCTGTTGGCTCCTCAGGGCAGATATTCTGTGCACAGCTGATAATCACCTCTTTGAAGTGATTGGCAAGCCTGTTAAGACTATGTTGGAATTCTGGCGACAACTCCAGTCAACTCTGGATCTAACTCTGGAGTTGCGCAAGGGGTTCAGGACTTTGGCTTCAGTGACTCAGAGCAGAGTGCTGCACCCTTACTGTCCTTATTGGTGGTCCCAGATTTCAGAGGATGAAGGGGACAGAGTGGATGAAGAGATGAACTTGGAGTGGAACAAGATGAGAGAGGAGTGCCAGGGAAGTCTTAGTCGATATTCAAGCTAAGGTATCTATGACAGAGCTTGGACTTATATACAGAGGTTGGAGGATGTAACTAGATGAAATAAGTCCAGGATCAGAAGGGTCAGAGTAAGGGGTTGGAGTCAGAAGGGCCAGAGTAAGGGTCAGAGGTGGAGAATGGACAAGGGTCAACAGAGAATGTACAAGGTACATAAAGTAGAGAATGGAGACTGAAACAGAGATGGAGAATGTACATACAGGGTCAGAGGTAACTAGGGATGGAGGTTTTACATGACAAGAATGAAATAGAGAGTAAACTACAATGGAGACATGGAGGATGGAGTGATGGAATGAGATGGAGGAACGGAGATACTATGGGCGAGATTTGAAGTGTGTGAAGGTGCCAGAGTTACATTTTAGAGGTACAGAGTTGCATGGAGGAACAGCATGTGACAAAGCCTAGTCATCAATGAAGTAAGAGAAGAAGGGAAACAAAGGTGTCATGTGCCATTCTTCTGATCTACTCCACACCTATGAAACACAACTCTGACAACCTTGTACACTCTGATACTCTATCCTCCACATCTCCATCTCTCTGTTTCTCTCTATCTCTATTCTCCATTTTAGATTATAGTTTACATTCCATTTTGTTCTTGTCATGTAAAGCCTCTGCCCATAGTTACACCCCACCCTGCATGTACATTTATTCCTCTCTATCCTCTGTTCTCCATTGACCCCTGTCAACCCTTGACCATTCTCCATCTCTGACCCTTTCCTCCAACCCTTCTGACTCTAGACTTACTCATCTTTATTCTAGCTATGTTCTCTGTCCTCCATATAAGTCTGCCCTTTGTTGTATGTATTCCAGCTTGAATATTGAACTAGACCTCCCTGGCTCTCCTCTCTTGTTTTATTCTCCTTTGTCCTCTGAAATCTGAGAACATCAATAAGGACATAAGGATGCTGCACTCTGCTTCAAGTTGCTGAAGCCAAAGTCCCAGACTCCTTGTGCAGCTCCAGAGTTATACCAGAGTTGACTGGAGTTGTTGCCAGACCTAACACAATGGTCTTAACAGAAGGATGGATTAACAAGACACACAATACTAGTAGTATGACAGTAAAGACTGCAAACCATGCAACCCATTGAAACAAACAGAGATGATTTGAAAGAGCTTGATGTTTGGTCATCACATAACAAGTACAGTCACCTTGAACTTCAGCCAGAGCGATGACCTGGAGGGAAGGGTGGAAGTGTATGAGCATTTGAAGATGAAGGCCCAGGAGAACTGGAGAAAGAATTGTCTGGATGGCCATAGGATGTACCGGTGGTGGAGTTGAAATGATGAGATGGCAATTGGACAGGTAGGGAAGGAAAGGCAGACAGAGAAGGAAAGGCAGTGCTGGGATGCATATGAGGGATACAGGTTGGAAAGATTTCTAGAAGAGTTGGGTGAGGTAGGGAATAGTAGCCAACCACCAGGCCCACCAGGATTGGAAGAGACCCGACCATTGCATCATCTGTACATATTCCAGTTGTTTGTTTAACGAGTCAATGTGACTTGTGATGGTACATTCCTTCATTTCCATCAACTTGAGATCTAGTAACTTGAGCTCTTTCTTTTGGATCTCTAGCTTCTGATTTCAAAATGAATAGTTCATTTGTAATGTCAAACATGAGGATGGCTGAGATCCCATCTCAAGAGCCTCTATCTAATTTATCAAACTTAGCTGTCAAGTGATTTTAGATCCCAGGAGTGGGCATCAGCTTGGTTGATGATGCAATACTGCCAGACAAACCACTATTTGGATACAACTGTGCATGAAGAACTTGGAGGATGGATATATGGGGTGTGCCATGTAAATGCACTATGATCCTTGTGTGAGGGTGTCCTCTGGCTACCTGGTTGCAAACATACAGAGGAAATAGGCTAGGTGTTACAATTTCTACTCTCCTGGTGTGCATGCACAGCTCATTTCTTGTTGTTTCTCTTTTTTTGTTTTGAACTGGTTGACTGGACCCCATTAAAATTTTCACTTTCAAAATTTTCCTTTTTAAGAAATCCAATGTTGGAACCAGCAACCTTGGATCCACTGCACACTCACTGCACTGCAGTCAAGGATCATGGATGGCTGACATTGTCTTTCCACTTCTATTACCTGCCCCTTCTGTATTATGGTGCTCCTTTATCCCTTCCAAACAGTTCTTAGGAGTTCTGCTCATTCTCTTTGAGCATCCCATCCCTCTCCTGTTTCTTGTTCTAAACCCCCCTTAAAGCCAATCCCTTTTCTACATGTAGCTGACCTGACTCAGCTCTCTGACAATTCTATATAAGCTATAGTGTACTTGCCTGTGTTGGTCAGTTTAGATCTACTCAATCTAGTATACTCAACCATCTTCATCCTCTGAACCTCCATCTAACTCATGGAAAGGTCCCCCTCTGAAACCTTCAAACCTCTACAACATGTTAGGGAACCCTTGAACCCTATGAACCCCTCCAGCAGGGATACTTTGTTCTTGAACCTTCGACCCCTGCCACTCAACAGAAGCTCCCATTTTCGGAACCTTTGGAACCCTTATCTCAGAACCTTGGAAGCCTGGAACTTGTCACTCAGCAGAAGCCCCTATTTTCGGAACCTTCAGAACTCCTATCTTGGAATCTCAGAGTCTTGAACTCTTAAGTCATCAACTTTCTGTTGCCCAATAGGAGCCTCTATTTTCAAAATCTTCAGAACCCCTATTTTCATTGGAAGCATCAAAACCCCTGAGCTATTGAGTTGATACCAGTCCTTACCCAGGGTCGCCATAACACTAGAGGGACTAACTTTGCAAACATCAGATGTGATTGTTAATACATACAAGGAGGAGATTACAAATATATGTACACCAGAAACAATCCCATGATCAGGCATTTCTTGATTCATTTGATCTTCACTTTCATTGAAACAAGCCTCAAAGTCAAAGCTTGTATAGTTGAAGTTTGTAAGAAAGATGTACTCTGACTTGTAAGACAGAGAAGGTTGAGAGAACTTTACTGGAGTTCTCCGATGTTGGATTTGGTATACATACAGTGACCTCAAAAACCCTTTACCTACTAGTCTTGATGGCAGTACATGAAGCACACTGCCAAGCACTATGGGAATCTCGCTTAGGTTTGCTGGAGTCATAGATAGTACATACTCTTGGCTATATAATTGCTCCCAGGGTCATGTGATATGGTTCACACAGTGCTGAGATATGATGAATTTAAAATAGTAGTACTATGGAAAGGGTTTTTGAGCTTTTGGATTGATGACTAGGATATCAGTCAAATTGTATCATATTTATTGGTACAAATAAAGATATACATCTAAATATTATGTCTGAGTTTGAAAAAGTTCTCACACTTCTTTATTCCCAACCACCATCATGGTCAGATCTCTTTCTCTTACTCAACAGAACACTATTCTTTCTTTGGTTGATTCTGGCCATTGTAGTGAAGACATTGCCAAGCAAACTGATGTCAGCCCTTCCACCATATCCAAACTTTGCACCAAGCATCATTCTACTCTTTCCAAAGCCATTGGAGATCATCCTTCAAAACTTTCCTCTGCTAACATTCGTCATGCTCAACATCTTATTACCTCCAGCAAAGCTGATAATGCTGTTCAAGTGACCAAAACCCTCTCCAACATCATCAATCAGCCTCTCTCTGTCAGTACAATTTGTCTTCACTTGAAGAAATCTGGTATGAAAGTCTAAACGTCCTATTCTGTCTGCTGGACATCACAAGGCTTGCTTGGACTTTGCATATGCTTACAAGGATTGGACTATAGATAACTGGAAGAAGGTGATATGGTCTGATGAGACCAAAATTAATTGCCTAGGGTCAGATGGGCATAGTATTGCCACAGCTTAGCTAACCAGGAGCCAGCCCCAGCTTATGTCATCTTTCTGCCTAATTTGGCTTTGGATGTTAAGCCAAATTGTCTAAAAGCTACAATTCTGGCTTCGATTAGCTCAGCTCTAGCTTTAACCATATCTAGCTACTTTATAGCTTGAGCTGGTTTCAAGCTGGCTTCAAGCTAACTCAAGCTAGCTCAAACAATATTGGACAAGGCTAGTTCTGGAAAATAATACCATGCTAATATTGAACTAAATTGTTCCCTCTGCCTACTTAATTCTGACTAGAGTTCTGCACAGGTACAGATCATCCATGGCAGGTTGTGGATACAGGTTTCACAGACATGGGTGTGGGTTTCCATAAATGGACCCATAGACCTGCAATCCACAGGTACATGCTATAGCCAACACCTGTGCTACAATCCAACTCAAGAAAAGCTGCTGGTGATGGGAATGGATGCTGCAGGCCTGACAAAGCAAGTGATGTTCACAGGCCTCAGGAACTCATGTACCAAGGATACAAACACATTAAACCGACTTGAAGGTCCAAGAGGGTGAGTTGATATGTAGGAGATGAAGGTCAACGATGGAGTCGATCCGGACCACCGTGTTATTATTAAGTTTATTCATTGTCATCACTTTGCACTTGTCCATCGCCCTACACTGCACGCACCCCATACATTACATAATCCATGTGTGACATATAATACTTAGATCATGACCTTTCCTCTTCTTTCCTCAGTGTCTCACATTCCTTTTGGTGTACACTGAGGTATGGAGTCATTCATTCCACTTTGCAACAACTCACTTACACACTTACCTAGCCATGAGTCGTTCCGTGTTCACTAGGTAATATCATTAGCATCTCACATTCCTTTTGGTGTGCGCTGAGCCACGAGTCGTTCCGTGTTCACTAGATTGATCAGGTTATGAGCCCTGAGCTCTAATTGAGCTCAAACCATCAATTGAACACGATATCTCAGTACACCAAACACCAAACAAAGCCTCGAGTTGGACAATCACTTACCAGACCTCAGAACCTCGCTTAGATAGTGCATATAGTCAGCCATGGGAAAATATGACCACATCTGCAAACTAACGGGCAGAGAAAACTACTCCTTGTGGCAAAAACAAATGAAGCTCACACTCCAAGGGGAAGATCTCTGGTCCCACTGCAGTGATGGCAAAAACCCTGTGGACATCACCAATCTCGCATCAACAGTCCCTGTTCCCAAAAACCCCACCTCACTCACTGATGATGAATCGACCAAAATTCAAGCTTGGCAGGTGAAGGATGCACAAGCGAAAGCTCTGCTCTATCGGAAGGTTTCTATGGTTGTGGGGAGTCTACTAAATGAGAACGACACAGCGAGGGAACAGTGGAACGCACTTGGTGAGTGTTTTGCACGAAAGGACCTATTGTCTCAATATGAACTACGTGCCAGGATTCAGTCAGAAAAGATGAAGGCTGCAGACAATGCACCTCAATATGTTGGGATCTTTGAGGATGCACGATGTCACTTCCTGGAAATGGGGGTGAGCTATACCACCGAAGAATTGATCTTTGATTTGCTCCAAGGATTACCCACTGGTATCGAGTGGGACATCTTTCGTGAGTTCACATACACCAAAATGTCCAGCACGTCTTCGACAACAACCTCCTCCACCACCTCCTCCCAAAATCCACTTACTTTCTCTGACATCACCAAATCCTTAATTGAAAAAGCCAATGCTATCATAGGACAGCAAAGGCTAGCTGGTCCTGGTTCTGAATATGCGAGTGTGGCAGCCCCAAGTAAGGGGGGTAAGGTCAATCCTGTGACAGGCATTCGAATTCACAAGCACAACCCTGAGGGGATTCAATGCACAAACCCATGTTGCGCAGGAAAACCAAGAGCCAACACTCATTTGAGACCTTTTTGTTACTTGCCAGGGGGAGGTATGGAAGACAAGGTGCCTGCATGGCTCAAAGCAAAACAGGCAATGAAAGAAACATTGACACCTGCCATTGTCATGACCACCCCTCCCAACCCCTCCTCCAATCCTCCTCAGACTCATTGCTGAGAATTATCTTGCACGCTTCTTCAGGATGATGAGACTTTGTCCTCTGCTGAAGTTTGTGCTCTATCTTGAAGTGACTCATCCACAACAATCCTCGATTCAGGTGCTACTTCACACCTAATCAAGGATCATCGCTATTTTTTGGACTTTGCATCTGAGGACCACCCCCCAGTGAAAACGGCAAACTCTGGGACGCTCTCCACTCTTGGTTGTGGATCGTGTGTCATAGAACTCACACTTGGGAATGACACATATCAAATCGTACTCAAGGACTGCTTACATGCACCCGATGCCATCTTGAACCTCTTGTCAGTCGGACGCATGCTCGCTTTCGGTTGGGGATGTGACTTCTGAGGAACAACATCCACCTCCAGTCCAATGTGTCATCTGTCACACAGAGGGACTCACCTTGGAACCTTACCCCTTCTCAACAATCTCTGTTACGTTCCTTTGCAGTGTTTGGACCACAATACAATGTCCAATCATCCCCCCCTTCTCAAACAAATATGTGCGACCACCCTCCCATCCATACCACATGTCAAACTGAACTGGGATCTATGGCATGCAAGGATGGTTCGAGCACCAGGCCACTTGCATACTCGACCTGGTTCACAGTGACCTCTGTGGCCCCTTTCCCACTCACACCCCACACGGCAAATTGTACTTCATTGTTTTTCTTGACGATTACTCGAACTTGATTAATGTCCAACTATTATCAAGCAAGGATCAAGCTTTGGAGGCCTGGTGAACAGTGAAAGCACTGTGGGAAAACTTTGTGGAGTGCAAAGTAAAGCGGTTCCGATCCGACAATGGTGGCGAGTTCATTGCGAATGACTTTAAGCAATTCCAACACAACACGGGCATTCTACATGAATATTCATCCCCATATGCTCATCAACAGAATGGTAAGGCTGAACGTGTGCTCTGAACACTTCAAGGACACACACTGGCTATGCTACAAGCTGCCAAGCTTCCGTCTTACCTCTGGGGAGAAGCGATTCTGACTGCCACCTATCTTTGGAATCGTACTGAATCAGTTACCCTCCCACACCTGGATCAATGCCATACGAGATGGTCAACAAATGTAAACCAGACCTCTCACACTTGCGAATCTTTGGTTCTCGTTGTTGGGCCTGCATTTCCACTGAACTACAAACCAAATTCGGTGTTCGCTCTTGCCATGCAATTTTTATGGGTCACCCAGAAGGCATGAAGGGCTACAGGGTACGTGACATGACAACAGGCACATTCTTCACAGCAAGGGATGTCATCTTTGATGAACAGACGCCGTTGACTCAACCCGACTTGGACAGTGAGGAGGAAGAAGACAAGCTTCCAACATTTGGGCAGTCCACCAATGACTCAACCCCATCGTCTGTTGCTCCACCTAGTACCATGATGCCTTGCTGATCCACACGCTCACGAAACCTCACAAAAAGAGGTGCTGCCTGGGCTGCTGACCTTGCTGCAACCAAAGCTCACCTCAATGCACTTGCAGAATGTTGCAAACAAACTCCTCATGCCCCCAAGACATTGTTAAAAGAGGTTGACAGCCTTTGCCAAATTGAACCAGATCAGGCAATCTCAGACACAATTGCGAACATCATTATTGAAGAACATGCTCACATCACCATGAGGAGCGATCATCGCTGTGATCCCACTCAACCCAACTACGACATGAAACTCCCACCAGCCACTTATGACGAAGCAATACTCCATCCCGACAAAGACGAATGGTTAGCAGCCATGAGAAAAGAACTGCAAACCATGGTAGACATGAACATTTATCGTTTAACAGACTTACCAGCAGGCAGGAAAGCAATTGGTTGTCGTTGGGTTCTCAAATTCAAAGAAGACAACAAGGGCGGCTCTGTCTACAAGGCACACCTGGTTGCGCAGGGATTCTCTCAAATCCCAGGAGTGGACTATGGTGCAATGTTTGCTCCTGTGATCAAACCAGCCTCCGTGCATTTGATTATGGCAATAGCATGTCATCAGGACTGGGAACTCAACACCTTTGATGCGAAATGTGCTTTCTTATGGGGGGTACTCAAAGAGGAGATCTACATGCGCCAGCCAAAAGGTTTTGAGGATGGTGATTGGAAAACCAAGGTCTGGCTAATGTTTCAAACAATCTATAGTTTGAAGCAATCCACACTTGAATGGTATGGCCAGGTTTGCACAGTAATGGTGGAACTGGGGTTCACGCAATCAGACATGGACCACGTGTTATTTAACTATGATGAACTCTCATCCGCAACAAACACAGTTCATACTCGCTGCTTCATAGGATGGTGTTAAGGCTATGCAGGGTTTCCGGAAACAACTCCGGTCAACTCTGGATACAACTCTGGAGTTGTGCGAGGGGTTCAGGACTTCAGCTTCAGTGACTCAGAGCAGAGTGCTGCACCCTTACTGTCCTTGTTGGGGGTCCCGGATTTCAGAGGACAAAGAGGACGGAGTGGGTTGAAGGGTGAACTCAAAGTGGAGCGAGGCAAGAGAGGAGTGCTGGGGAAGTCTTAGTCAATATTCAAGCTAGAGTATCTACAACAAGGTGCAGACTTATATATGGAGGATGGAAAACGTAACTGGGATGGAGATGAATAAGTCTGGAGTCAGAAGGGTCGGAGTAAGAGTCAGAGATGGAGAATGGACAAGGGTCGACAGAGAACGGAGAAGGGTCAATGGAGAAATGTACATGCAGGGTTGGAGGTAAGTAGGATGGAGGCAATACATGATGAGATAGAATGTAAAACTTAAATAGAGAATGGAGAGATGGAGGGAAACGGAGAGATAGAGATCTATGGACAGGGTATCGGAGTGCGCGAGGGCGCCGGAGTTGGGTCTTGGAAGTGTGGAGTAGGTTGGAGGAACAGCACGTGACAGATGGCATGTGGACGATGGAATGGCTGCATCCAACAACTGAGCCTTTTTGACTCACGTGAAAAAGTGCATCGCAGACCGCTTCGGTCTAACAGACCTTGGGCCAATCTCCAAGTACCTTGGCATGCAGGTAGAACATGACAGGACAAATCATATCTTATGGGTTCATCAAACAGAATACATCCTATTCCTTCTTCAGGAATATGGACTCACTGAATGCAACCTGGTTCACCTTCCCGTGGACACCAAGCACCCTCTTGGGGATCCAGACGCCAACTATGCTGAAATAGCAGATCTCTGTCCAGCATACTTAAAAATAATAGGTGAACTAATCTACCTGTCCATTAATACGCGTCCCGATATTGCCTTCATTGTTGGTCTTCTTGCCCAACACAGCACGAGCCCATCACCACGTCATTTTTTGATCACTAAACGAGTTCTGAGATACTTGGCAGGCACCATCGATCTCAAACTACGATACGAGCACCAACCTGATGGTGTAAACCTCCATGCGTACACGGATGCAAGCTGGGCAAACGAGTCTGACTGCCAATCTACAAGTGGCTACACCTGGTTCTTTGCAGGAGGGCTCATATCTCACATTTCGAAATGCCAGACCATAATCACATTGTTCTCGACCGAAGCTGAATATATCACTGCCACTCATGTTCTACAAGAAGGCTTATGGATTCACGCCCTTCTGAACTAACTTGGAATTGTTTTTGTCGAGCCCACCCCGATCCACTTAGACAATGCAAGCACCATCTCGCTCTCCACTGCAGCAAAGTTTCATCAGTGAACCAAGCACATAGATACTCATTATCATTTCATTCATTTCCACGTAGAAGACGGCTCTTTCACTTTCTCTTGGGTACCATCTCATCTCAATATTGCAGACATTCTTATGAAAGCATTACCATGCCCTGCATTCATTAAACTTCATTCAGCTCTTGGACTCCTCCCGAAGTGAGGGGGGTATGTTATTATTAAGTTTATTCATTGTCATCACTTTGCACTCGTCCATTGCCCTACACTGCACACACCCCATACATTACATAATCCATGCGTGACATATAATACTTAGATCATGACCTTTCCTCTTCTTTCCTCAGCATCTCACATTCCTTTTGGTGTGCACTGAGGTATGGAGTCATTCATTCCACTTTGCAACAACTCACTTACACACTTACCTAGTCACGAGTCGTTCCGTGTTCACTAGGTAATATCATTAGCGTCTCACATTCCTTTTGGTGTGTGCTGAGCCACGAGTCGTTCTGTGTTCACTAGATTGATCACACCGGAGTGATGGAGCAGGCATTCACAATGACCAGAGACATCCTATGGCCAAGCATGGCGACCAGGTCAAATTAGAAGGTCCAGGGAGTATTGGAAACATTCCAGACAGTCCCTATAGGTGTCCAGGAGGGCCTATGAGTGTTGAAGGCAAGCAGCTCGACGAAATGAATGTGCAATGTCAAAGTAGATGCCCAGGAGGAGATTGAGGCGAACTAGTCAAGCTCAGCCAAAATGCGCACACCACAGGTGATACACACTCACCAGTCGACTAAAATACCAGCCCAGAAGGCCTTGATGCCAATCCAAACAAATCCAACATTGATCTGCATGCACCAAGTTGAAGTGCAAGCCAGCTTGAGGGAGAGAGAAGGCACAAGTTGAGCTGTCAAAATCAACGAAATACTGACAAAGCGCACTCATCTGTAGGCCACCAGAGGCCACAGCAATGTTCGGATGCACAATGTATGAATCCAGAGGTGAAACGAAAGCCCAAAGGCCTAGAAGGCCAAGAGGAGCTCTGGTCAAAATGGAAAGTCATTGATGCCTGTTATGATAACCTCCAATCCCATTCCATTTCCTTCACTCTTCATACCATATGAACCAATCAAGTCTTTTTACAAGACTTTCAAACCAACATCTACCTATGTCGTTCTAATCCATTTGTCCCTAGAGGACACATTCTAGACTCACATTCCTCATGCCAAACCTATGCTTGGAAATACTTCCCATTGGCTGCCACAATTACACAGCCATATTTATAACCCACCAATTGGATAAGATCTGCTATGATTCCATTCCCTAGAAGCTCAACACTTATCTTCCATTCTTAAGGCAGTGCCTTATCTATGAGTCACTCCTTATCAACCAATTATATAATAGATGCTAGACATTGTACCACAATCATTACAACCAATCACTGTAGCTTACATAACATACATAGGATAGCAGTTTAATCAAAATGAAACAACTCAAATAGAAAGAGAGCTGCTTATACATAATGTGCTCATAATAGAGCAAAAGGAGAGATCTGACATTGTTAAGGATTGACAAAGGAGTGCAGCTGTCTTCCTCTACATCCTCAAGGTGAGAGTGATGCTTTTATAAGGGAAGGCACAAGTTGATTACTGTTACAACAACCCCAAGTAGGGACTGGCGTTAACTCAGTGGCTCAAGGGTTCCAACGTTCTGAGGTAGGGGTTCCGAAGGTTCTGAAGATAGGGGCTTCTGTTGGGTGACAAGAGGTCAAGGGTTTCGATGGGTCTGGGGTTCCAATGTTCTGAGATAGGGGTTCTGGAGGTTCCAAAAGTAGGGGCTCTTGCCGGATGACAGGAGTTGATGCCCAGTGAAAACTTGCTATGCTCAAATCGACCGGAATGTGTGCGAGCGTGCGAGCACACAGGCTATATGAAATAAACAGATGTAGGAATGATGAATTCGGGTTACTTGTGTCCATTTGTGCGTAGTCAGAGATAAGCATAACCGAATATGTATGCTTCTGATTCAGCTCCTCGTCAGTTGCCTCACAACCTGGACTTCTCTAAGTGCAGACTGCGGCTTCTTGCTCCATGCAAACAGCGCACCGTACAAGCAGCCATAGTCTACAGCTTCTGCAATTCGAACCTTCGAGCCTACTTGCTAGCAGAATTGCTCGTATACCCTCCCACCCGTAAACTGGTCACATACAATGCCACTGGAACAGCCTGCTTCACATGAAAACACGCTCTGGACGTGTGTATGTCAGAAGTTTGGATTTGGTCAGCCACACAAAGTCTCGAAGACCACTTGGTATCGCCATCTTGCCCTTGCCAGTAACAAGGAAGAAAGGCAACACATCCTTACCACTCAGGATCCTACTGGCATGGTTGCTCGGCGCCATGCTACTCAAGCACTCTCTCAGTGTCAGCAAGATTCTGCTCCAAGTGGTAACTCTAGTATACCTGACCGAAATGCTCATATTCGAGCTTGTTCCCCTGAGGATGAGGCTGATGAGCCAGCACAAAAACGCGCAAAAGATCCCACTCCAGAAGTACGTCTTGTTGTTTCAGAGTCTGTCCTGATCGAATACTGACAATGCTCAGTCGGAGGAGGCTGAGCTGACTACTGACGATGAACCGCCAATGCAACTTAGGCCCTCTCCGAGTCCAAGTCGCCGCTCGCTTTCTCCATTCCATGATTCTCCACCCCCACTCACATTTCCATCCCCTCCACAACATGATTCATACACACTGTCACACCGTTCAGCTAGTCACTCCCCAAATCCCACTCTCCGGCATTCTTCTGGAACACCTCCCTTCGAGTACGAAGTCGATTTTGAGTGTAGGAAATCACTCAACATCGATGTTGACAACCTTGTACAGTCCGCTGTTCTCCAAAAAATAAAAGACGAGCTTAAGTTCATTACTCTGGTTCGAGATGCCTCACTTGACGATGACAACAACACGCTCTCCAAAGAAAGTGTTGAGAGCCTTTGGAACCCTCCCAAAAGCCTGATCACTATCGAAAGCCATGGGGTTCGGCATAGTATTGCCATGTACTTGGCACTCGAACACTCGTCCCAGCGTGCATATGAACAAATTTGCTGATCAACAAAAATCAACTTTTCCGACTCACCAGCTGTTCACGAGATCCTCACATATCACACTGTGGAGAGAAAGATTGCGGAGTACACGGGTGTAGAGTACATCGAGCACAACATGTGCCCAGATTCGTGTGTTGCTTTTACAGGCCCATTTGCTGAACTTGAAGTGTGTCCCATGTGTGCAACATCTCACTGGGATCCAGGTCGTCTTCGTGCTAGCAATGGTCAGGTCAAGACCGCCGCAAAGAAATTCACAACAATTCCAGTCGGTCCACAGCTTCAGACATGCTATCAGAGCCCACAGTCTGCACGAGAGATGCGTTACCTTTATGAACACACTCAAAAAATCTTGTCGGAGCTGTCGCAAACCAGAGAAATCCCCATTATTGACGATATTGCCATGGGCTTGGACTATCTTGGCCCTGCTATTGATGGTGATATCAAAGAGAACGACATCGTTCTCATGGTATCTGTCGATGGTGCACAACTGTATGAACACAAGGACTCCGACTGCTGGATGTACATATGGATCATTGCCAATTTAGCTCTGGAAAAGTGATACCAGAAAGTGTATGTTCAACCAGGTGGATTCATTCCAGGACCTAACAAGCCCAAAAACCTGGACTCGTTTTTCTTTCCTGGAATACACCACATTTCTGCACTTCAGAAGGAGAGTTTGAACATATGGGATGCTGACCGCAATGTGACCTTCTGCTCTGATATTTACCTGCTATTCCCAACAGCAGATGGCCCCGGCTTCGTCTACTGGGATGGAATGGTGGGTCACAGCAGTAAAAATGGGTGTCGTATTTATTGTGGTGTCCTTGGGCGTCGAAAAACTCATGGCCGCCACTACTATCCAGCACTCATCCAGCCGAGAGACCAATGTGTTGCTGGTAGCAATCACCCTGATATCGATGTTTTTGACCTTCCTCTTGGTGGCTCTGAGACATATGCCGATAACCTCCAACGACTTATTTCTTCCCCAAATCAGACACAGTATAATCAACGCAAGACTGAGACGGGAATCACAAAGGCTCCCTTAATACTTGGACTTGATCGACATCATTCCCTCGGTGTTCCATATTGCATGACAACTGACATCATGCATCTTGCAGGCAATATCAGTGATCTATTGATTGGACTTTGGCGAGGTATGATTGATTGTGACCGCACAGACAAAACTGAGACATGGGATTGGGCCGTATTTTTGGACAATGCCTCTTGGGAGAGGTATGGCGCATCTGTTTCTGCAGCTGGCCCATATCTCCCGGGATCGTTTGGTACCCGACCTCGCAATATAGCCGAAAAACTCTCGTCGGGTTACAAGACCTGGGAGTTTCAACTTCACACATTTGGTCTCGGCCCTATCCTCCTGTACAATATCTTACCGGATGTATATTTCGCCAACTATTGCAAATTAGTGCAGGGCTTTCAGATCATGTGCCAACACAGTATCAACACCACCTCTTTGACAACTGCCCAAACTCTTCTTTGCCAATGGGAACGCGGATTTGAGGACCTCTATTATCAATATCGAGAGGACTGTGTTCACTTTGTACAGCCCTGTGTGCACCAAGTTGTGCATCTTGCTAGTGAAACCATCCGAAAAGGTCCTCCAATTTGCTATGCACAATGGACCATGGAGCGGACCATCGGCAACCTTGGACAAGAGATACAGCAGCTATCCAACCCCTACGCCAATCTTGCACAAAAAGGAGTTTGTCGCTGCTGAGTCAACAGTCTCCTCACTGCTGTTCCTGAGCTGAGTGTTCCCTCCTGAGGACGTGGAGAAAGTGCAATCAATTTATCAGATGGTTTCGTTCTTCTGCCAAAACGAGACCGGTATTTTGTACTTCCCTCTCCTTTGGAAGCCCAAGCTCTTCAGAGATCTCTTCCAGAAATGGCACCTCCCATTGGACGTATCAAACGATGGGTTCGCCTACAACTCAAAAATGGTCAAATTGTGAGGACAGCCTGGCGAGAGACTGAAAAAGTCCTTGACAAGCTTCGGATCTCACGCAATATTATGGTATGTTCATTCCTAGTAGTCGTTTGAACATATTTATTGATTATTGATGTTCTAGTTTCCATACAATAATCAAACACGTTTTGGAGAAGTTCAATACTTCACCTGACTACCTTGGGAAGTTGAGGGCGTGTGGCAGTTTCACAATGTTGCACTCATCAAGCTGTACTCACTTCCTGAGCCCAACCTGCTCCAATTATCATCCCAAACCGTTGCTGCCTGCACTCGCACTGATGAACTTGTTGTCATTGATGTCAAAACCATTAGAAGTGTCATAGCGATGATACCTAGGAGACTTACTGTGCGAAATGGTGATGACATTGAGCGGTTTTGTTGTCTGTCACAGCCTGGATTAGATGTGTCCGTTTTAGGGATGGAATATGACATCTATGAGGATGATGATGATCTTGGCAGTGATGTAGATTAGGTATTGCATTTCTTACCGGTATTAAGCACATTTTCTTGATAATCTTGGGACTTAGTACTCAAAGAATGGGCGATACAGGTGTGTCATTACCTGAAGGCATCAGTCCAATGTGTAGGAGAGAGATCGCTCACCAGAATATCAGATTCGGACTGATTAGATGGTACCTAGCACCGACCCCAATCAGATCACGTGCTACTAGTATTCCAGCATGCGCCTCTCCCTAAGTCTCTTCCAAGATATGATCACCATCATGTCACCCCATGATATCCACAATGGCAACCATATACAGGTTGCTGTCCTGCTGAAACACCCTGAGGACACATATTTTGTCACAATCAACCCAGATTTTCTGGGCCCATTAGTGAGCATATATTATCTTTTTCCATTCTTACTCACACACTATATCGCTCAGACCATTGAGATTGTCTCATCTCGTGTTCGTTCCAGCACTGCTATGGGTGTCCAGAAAATAGATGCACCAGTCCCATCGGAACCACCACTTGTTGCACTGAACAAAGGAACGAAACGTGTCTATGGTAAGTACCTTGTTTGTTATTTCTTACCAGATCATTTATCCGACCATTCAAAGACCCAAACGACAGTCTGACAGAACCCAAGTCAGACAATTTCCCCCCTGTAAAGATGGTAGCGACTGCCTCTAATCCAATCACAAACAAGGTATGCTCTCATTTCTGCTTACACTTGAGTATATGCAGTACATATAGACTTGTTTACAGGAAAATCAGAAGACGTCAAAATATACAAGGCCAGTTGCAAGTAGCTCCCGTAAATAATCGACTAATTGATCGTAACATGAGACTAGTATATAGTAGCACTCTTTGCATTGTCGTTCAAAAAAAAACATACATGTGATTTCCTCCTCCTGTCCATCCTCCCATCCACGATCCCTTTATTTGACGATGACACCATGTTTCCAGCGTCCCTTCCCCCATTTTCCCAGCTTTCTGATGAGGATGACGCAACCACAATGTCCTCATTTATCAACTCCCCTGCCACCGCTCATTTTGGAGGATTCACACAGCGAACTCTCTCTCACCCACCCCAGCCAACAACTACGAATTTCTTTGGTTACAATCA
>JBBPLQ010000361.1:0-25408 GCA_038089855.1 Royoungia palumana
CGGCGCCGGAGTGGGAGCGAGGGAAACCCCCGGATATTAAACCATCGGGGGTCCTTTTTTGCCCCCCCCCCCCAAAAAAAAAAAAAAAGAAAAAAAAAAAGTCCTTTTAGTTTTCCTTCCAGGATGTCTCCCTGACGGGACTGCCACTCACGCCCCTTGTTTATTGCATCCGATAGCGCTGTCCTGTATGTACAAGCTTGTACCACCTCTGTACTTTCGAACGGGTGTACTGGAATGGCATAGGACTGATACTCGTCCCATCAAACGATTCTGCCATACCGTCCGTGTCTGCATGTCGTCATATGCTTGTATGCACAAACTCGGACGGCATCCGAGATGAGCGAGAGAATCGCTGAGCGCCGTCGGCCAGGACCACGGTCCTGGAGAATCTCCGACCCGGCGATTCGATATCGATCCGGACACGGCGTGCCTGTCTGCTCAACGTTCAACCTATCCCAAGCGGCTCTCGGACCGAGCGTGGACGCGCGCATGAGATGGCATAAATGGACAATCAATTGCGAAGCCATGGGTCGGTCATCAGATCGGGCCCCTGCGATACAGTTTCCCAAACGGACGGTCCATCGACGGCGGTGCCCCGAGACTCTGGTGCGTTCGAGGACGTGACCGTTCCGGCCGGTGCGTGGTCCTCGTTCAGGGTGCGCGTCCTGGGGAAAAGCGACATCACTGCGGATGGATAAGCACAGGTTCGCGAGGCGCCAGCGAAAAAAAGCATGTCCGGTCGTCGCACAAGAATAAACCCGTACACATGGATGAGGAGCAGACCGGGTCTCTCCGAGGACACCGATCGCTCCAAGTCGGCGATGAATGAATAGAACGCCGTGGGTAGCGTCGTCACGAAGGAGCAACCACAAGGAAGCCCGCTGGAAATCGATCATCGATCATGAGAGGTCGACAACGCCGTCAGAAAACTGTCCGACACGGTGACCCACCCAGCTCTTCGTGCGCGCGCTGCCGTTGAGCAGCATATCCCCGCAGGCAGAATTTTTTTTTGTCCAGGCGGCGGAAAAATGTTGGGGCCAGTGTGCGACATTTTTTTCCTCGAGGTGCCGTGCGGCCCACGAGGATGGAAGAACGCTCTGAAACGCCGTACCTGACTCTTCGTAAAGCACACCGCCTGAGCGGACCAACGAGTTCAGTTGAGGCTTTGGGACACCCTCACGCGGAACACAATCCTGGGTGTCAGTCCATTCGTTTTCCGCACATGCCTTCCGTTGCCTATTCATTCAAATGCTGGCATGCACCCATGGAGTGAGAAGAGCACGCCAAATGGAGCTTAGCTTACTGGTTAACCGAAGAAGAGCGGGCTTAAGAGACAACAAGCAAAGCACGCTACGGTTGAGAACGCGCAGCGCTTGGAATGTTAGTCATGTACCTGTTGATAGGATGAGCAATCCCAGCACCCCAGAATATACACCTCGTCCCTCTCTCATGCAGGTGTGTAGGCCAAGGGACATGAATTTGCAAATTCGCCCACTAATATCGTGATCCTCGGGCCGACCGAGGTGAGGACGAATTCAAGATTACCCTGGGGGCGTTGAGAAATCGATCTTTCAATAAGAACAGATAAGGAATACAAGTCGTAGGGGGGGAGTTGTCCATGAGGACACTTCAGGCTGTTTCCAAATGCGCTACGGTGCGATCCGTCCGGCTCACTTTTCCCGGCGAACACGCCTGATAGCACACATGTGAACAAGTCAGCGACGATGCAACATTGAGCCCTGGTCGTGGTCAGCCAACGATGCGTCGTCAAAAAGCGAGACGGCCACGACTCGCCTGGGAAGGCTCACGTCCACCAGCGCGTCTGAACATAATACCGACCAGACGGAGACGTTCTTCTTCCTTAACCGTTTATCCCCGTCCCCAGAGTTTCAGGAAGAGTGGTCGACTCGGAGCTTTGAAATAACCGAGTATCAAATTGAACGACCTTATGTCACCCTTAAGGCTTCAGCGCGACGACCACTCCACCGTTCTCGAGATAGACCCACCTGACCGCCCTCAAACGTTTATTCACCGGGACGGAGATAAACCGGGGGAGTACCACAATCATGGAGCCCCTGCTGGTACGTAATATCCTGCCTGGCTTCCCAGAGGCTAGGCGAGCTCAGAGATCAGGCGAACCTGGGTATCAACGTCAGTCAGAACGAGGCCGAAGAGGTAGGAAGGGAGGGGTACGGGGACGGGGACGTGTCCTCGGGTACGAAGCCGGTAAAAATGTTTTCAGACCTGTTGATCTGAGCCAAGAGAAACGGTGTCATTCGTCAGCCATGGATCAGTGATCGTGGTTCGAAAGACCTGTCAGAGTTCCAACTGGAAGGTCTCGCCTTTTGGGTGACGCGGGAATTCGGATTGAAGGGAGGGAATCCCATCATCCTGCCAACGTCGTCAACATGACAAGTGGACATCGTGCGATAGTAAGCAGAGACGCCTACGATGCACGGCATCGGATGCCCGACCTAATCGCAGATCTGGGCACGCTTCCAGTTGTCTTGTTAGGCTCAACAGAGTCGTGAAGTAGGCACTCACACAGACATACGTACCGTAAATGACTTTGAACCCAATCTCGGGAGCAACCGCTTGGCAGATTTCACGCAGCCGTGACGAGGACACTTTCAAAGAATCTGGATTGCCTCGTCTGTTGCCTACGAGGTGGAACAGCTGAGCCCAGCAAGTGATGCTGCACAAGGAGCCATTTGGGTCGTGACAAAACGGATCCCGGCCAAACCCGGCAGGGTGTTAACATCGATAATCAAATATTCCTGCGTGCCACAGCGTTCACATCCACGTAGTAGTAGCACTATCGTAGCATCGTTCCACAGCACCTCGCCAACCGACGTCGCAGCGAAGCTAAGACCGGTTGCAATCCTCCGATTCATTCTACGTGTCATCTTCCCAATCGTCTGGTACGCCGGGCTGCACGCCGTCTCCCACCCCAGCAACCGGACCACCAAGCGGCACCTGAGATGGCTCCCCCTCTACACGCTCCTTGGCGCGCAGCGCTTGCACCGACGGGGACACCCACGCACCAGGTCTCGCGCTTCCTCCGACACCTACCGCGTTCACCGCGCTGGCACCTGACCGACCGAGTCCACTAGCCACATCGCTCGCCGGCGACGGCACCCTCGCGGGCGTCGTACTCCCCGATCGCGATCCGCCCCCCAACGTCGACTTGGCCACCACGTTCCATGGCCCACTTGGCCCACTACCGCCAGCAGCCGCGCCTCCAGCCTTGCTCCCAACCACCGACCTCAACTCGACCAGTCGTCCCATCGTCGAGGTGATATACTGCGACACCAACGGCGACGGCACGCGGGTATCGATCCGCCGTATGAGCTGCACACTCCGGTGCGGCTCCTGGTCCACCATGACCGTGTCCATACGGTACACCGTCGCAAGCTGTACGACGGGTCAGACACACCCTTCCAACGATGCCCACGGCAAACACGTACGTCGTGCACGAATTTCCGTCGCTCCAGCGGCATGTGCGGCAACACTTGCGTCCTGCGATCCGACTGTACAAAGCTGCGCCGTACCACGATCAGCCTTTTTTTCCGGGAAGCGGGAGTGAACACGCACTCTGCAAACGCCTTCTCGACGATCCCGACAAACTTGGGTCCCATCGCCCGCGCAGACCCTACCAGCTCGGCCGACCACGTCACCTTGGGACCTTTGGCGTCCCGCTTGTCTTCGCTGATGCCCAGCGCTTCTGCCAACCGTGCGTTGCGCTTCTTGATCTCACACTCGCCCGTACACGCGAGCGCGAGTTTGGTCCCAGAACAGGGGATGGTCGAACGGAGGTGACCACAAGGACAGGTGATCACCACAGGGGCCAGGCAGGGTTCAGTTTCGGGGCATGCAGCGGGAGCGTGGCAGGTTTGCGTACAAGGGTGGTGGGCTGGGAGGCTGAAAGAAACGTTGAAGCCTGAACGTGCAAACGTCGATCGACGTACCATGATTTACGCGATTTACCACAGACGGCGGTACACGTCCCGCACGCGTCCGCGTGGCACAGTCGCTCGCAATGATGAAACCCGCACGCTAGGAGCCTGTGTGGCAACGCACGTCAATCTCTGTCCACGGAGAGGTGAAGACGTCGACGTCGACGCACTTTCCACAGGCGTTTCCACAGCTCACCCTCTCTTGCGAACAGCGCACGTTCCCTACCTGCTTCTTCCCACAAGCACATAACTTCTCCGTCAAGAAGGGACACGGCGGACACGCGCCCTGCCCCTCCTCACTCAGTTCCAATCCTTCATCCGCCGTATTCGCACCTGCGACGACCACCCCTTCATGACACGCATGCGGCACATGGGGGTGCCCACAGGGCGGCGGCGGCCTCGCACACGGATACACGCACTTCAACACCGTCCCGCATTGGATCGGGGGCTCGAGCACCGACCGCCCACAGAAGCACACGAGCTCCTCAAACACCCCTCTCGGACAACGCGGACAAGGTCCCTTGTGATCGCGCTCCTGACAGCGGTGGTTCCCGCACGCGAGGACGCGCCCGCAGGGCAGGTCACACTCGTGTAGCGCACGCATGGCAGGATCGAGGTAGAGCACTGCATCGGGGTCGAGCTCGCGCTTCTTGGAGGATTTGGTGGCGCCGCGTTGGGAGGCGAGTGGGCAGCAGATGCGTCCACATTGGTGGCGACCGCAGGCGCGGAGCGCTTGGCAGGGCTTGTCACAAAGGACGGTTTCGCTGGCGGGCATGTCGTTGACGTCTGCGGGGTTCGACGCGAGGAAGGGATCACTGCACGGAGATTTGTGTTTCGTGGCACCGCAGCGACAAGTGCGCTCGACGATTTCGGTGCAAGGTGGGCATGGATCCCAGTGGCAAATCGCTTTGCAGAGGTGACCACACGGGAGGGGCTTGGAACAGAGAGATGTACAAGCAGGGAGGGGAGATGTACAAGATGAGCGGGGAGGGAGAAGTGAAGATGATCGGACGCTGTGTCGGCCCAGCTCGTCGGACGAACGCGCGACACGACGTCGACCACATGCACACGACAAAACGCGCTCAGGATCAAAGGGACATGGTGGTGGTGATCGCGAAGGCGGATGACAGGGTTTAGAACAAGAGTGATGTGAACATGCGAAAGGACTAGGAAACATGTATCAGTACTGTCAGAGTCGCCGAGGACAAAATCCGTACCGTTTACAAGGATGTCTACATCCATAGCTTCCCATCCATGTTCTTTCTGAGCCATCGTCCTGGACAACGACGCATTGGATAGCATCTTCGAGTTTGGCCAAACGACATTCTACGTGTTTCGTTTCTCGTCCACACCAACACTGAATTTCTTTTCTCTCTGAACACGATGGACAAGGACCATCATGGCATGGCTCCGCGCACAGATGGTCCGGATTGAGGCACTCGAGCTGTTTAAGACACGGCTGCGTACACGAGAATGTAGCGTCCAGGCCAACCTGACATTTTGCGCTGTGTTTCTCCTTGCCGCAGAAACACGAGACCTGGACCGTCACCACGCATGGCGGACAAGGGCCGGGATGGCATGGCAATGGACAGGCATGCTTGCATCCCGAACGCGGGCGCGAGCACGGTTGCGCGCACGAATGTGGGGTAGCGATACGTGGGGGTGCTGGGTGACGCATCCGATGACAAAAGCACCTAGGAGCGATAGGTGAGCGTAGAAACAACGGCGCTCGAGGGACGCTGCGCACATGTAGGTCTGCGGTACGGCCTGGCGGGTGGTGCGACACCCCGGACAGCGCCATTCTCCAGGCTTGGGCTCGCCCCTTGCACGCCAGGCTTCCTCGAGCTCCTTGACGCTCTTCTCCGCCCAGGCGCGTATGCACTTGAGATGGAAGGTGTTCCAGCAGCAGGATTTTTCCTCGCTCTCTGCCTGGGCATCCATGGTCGCAGGGGTAGAGACGGAGGTGGGTGGTGAACATGACCAGGTCGAATGGTCAGGTCGAATCGGGCTGAAACAGATGGAACAGTCGGGGAAGGGTGGTGTACGGAGAGCGTGGGTGAGTGTCGAAGTGAGGTCGTCGCCTGGCGGGGAAGCACGTCGGGCTCTGTGCTTGGGTTTACGTGTCTCGGTGGAAGGCGATGCCGCTGCCGGTGCTTCTGTGAGGGTCGCCTTGAATCGGCCGCGGCGAGATGGACGGGGTGGGTGGGACTCGGATGGCTCTGGTGCTGGTCCATCAGATCGGGGACGTCGGGCAGATGTCTGGCCACGACGACCTCTACCGCGCTGGTTTCGGGGTCGATGTGTGTGCTGATCGCCGGGCTGTTCTGACATGGTGGTGGTCGCTGTTCAAGATGTGTTCTGACTCGATCGCTACGCTACACAAGCCATCTGATCCCTTCGTACAATCCCCGCAGGCCCAGTCCCACACGGTCCCCGTCGCCCGTCAACACCTCCCCCCGTGCACGCTCTGTCGCCTCGTCAGCGCAGACCAGCCCGTGGACGAGTCGTCACGCACTCTCGGCCTCCACCGCGGCTCTTCGGCCCCGCTTCTCCTTCAGCCCACGCTCCATCGCCTCAAACGCATCAAACACAGCATCCTTCCTCCCCGTCGTCGTGGCAGCGTCCTCCGGTCGACCACCACGAATATGAGCGGGCCACTCAGCCTCGGGTACACGGCGTGCAGAAAGCGCAGCACGGAGTGTCCCAACAGACTCTTTATAAGCGGCAAGAGCCTCTTCGTACAGGTCGTACACGCACACGGCGCATCCGGACATGCAACATTCTGATCATACGATCGCCTCAGAATCGAGAACGAAGCACACAAACACATACCATCGTCCGCGGGTGCCCGTGGCTCTTTGGGTATCACGAAACCAGCTATGGTATCGGTGTCCGTCGGTGTGGTACGCACGGGTCCATCCGGGTGTCGAAGCGAGCTTTTGATTCCAGTCCTGCTCGTCTTTTCGAGCGTACGGTATCTTTCTGTGAGGTTTCGTCCTCGTCGCGGATACGAGACGCTGCTTGATGCGCTTCTAGCGTGGGGCAGAAGCCTCGGACGGCCAGACCAACCTCGTGGAAGCATGATGGCACGTGACAGCTATCAGCGTCGAGGGAGACAATTTGTCGATTCATTTCAGGCTTACCATCCAACCGCGAAATCGGCTCGGACGATTCCATGCCACGGATCTCCAGCGTTTCTGTCGTCGAGAAGTCAATCAGGGGTGTTTCCCCGTACAACATTATACTTTAAGCAGTCTGGGCACGACCTTAGAAGACTTGTTTTCGATAACCTTGTGCACCATCGCGCAAAAACAGTCCGGATGATCAGTGTATGTATTAGATATCATGTTTCATATTCTCTGACCAGAAGCCCTCAAACGTACCATTTTGCGCAGCCTCCATGGTAGCGTCCTCATTCAGAGCTCAGGGCTCTGCTTTCACCAATATCCAGTCCCAGTGGTGCTGTATTTGTTTACGGGGATGTTCCCAGTAATATTGTTTCATAATTCTAAATGCAGGAGAACCCGTCATATTGGGCGGTTCATAGGGACGGAAACTCGTTCTTGCCAAGTTCCTAGTGATTCCGAAGCACATTTAACCCAGGTTTGCCATCTTGCCTCCTCCTCTTTCTCTAATGACCACTCAAAATCCCTCAGAGAAAATAGAGCCCACCAACGTCGCAGGCGTTGACAGGGGCCCGTCTACCCACGGAAACCTGACCCTCCTTGCGCAGGTCGCTGCCGCTGATCATGCACTGACACCTTTCCAGGCCATGCGCACCTACTGGCATGCGTTCGGTTGGTGTGTCTTTATGTCTATTGGGGCCCTCTTGTGGGGTTACAATGCACAAGTATGTTTCTTTCTGTCCCAGTACGATACCCTCCACCATTCACATTATATGATCAGATCGGTGGAGGCTTGGTAAGCGTGCCCCAGTTTCGCGCCGATTTTGGATACGAAGCTCCGAGTGGACCGATCCTTCCTGCCAGGTGGCAAAGTGCGTTCAACAGCGCCAGCTCCATCGGTGGTATGTTTGGTGGTCTTGCGTTGGGTTGGATCTCGGACAGACTGGGGTGAGTGCACTGGCTCGCGTATCGTGGTCGTCTGCTTGAACAGGCGTCTGGCAGACGACGTGGGGCGATCGCGGTCGCCTCCATGATCTCCATCGTCGCTGTCTTTATCCAATTCTTCACACCCCCTCACATTAATGGGGTGCTTCTCGTCGGAAAGCTCGTCAATGGCGTTGCTCTTGGTCCGTTTCTTGATCTTAGAGAGCGTGGGTCTGGATTTAATTCTTTTAATAGGCATGTACCTCTCGTGTGCGAGTAGCTACTGTGTCGAAGTATCCCCACTTGCTCTGCGAGGTGTCACGACCGCTGGCATCAACTTCGGGATCGTTCGTGAGTTAACTTTGTCTTTCATGTATTAGCCTGTGCCGCTGACCCCTCTCATAGTCGGCTTATTGTAAGAAGTGTCTACCTGTCGCACGTTTATGATAGTGACTCAAGGGACAGCTTGGCCAATGGTGTTCTTCGTGGAACTGGAAACCGGACTGATGTCTGGGCCTATAGGCTTCCTTTGTGAGTGACTGACCATCTGCATACATGCACCATTAACAACGTCCTCTCAGTGCTTTCCAGTGGATCTTCTCGGTCATCCTCTTAATTGGCCTTCTGTCCGCTCCCGAGTCTCCCTGGTGGCTGGTTCGCAAAGGTCGGCTCGAGGCAGCAGAGAGGGTCATCGCTCAACTCGGAGGACCAACCATCGACACTAAGCTACAGCTACAGCAAATTCAGGAGACTGTCAAACTCGAGGATTCATATGCCGCGACAGCAATGTATATTGACTGTTTCAGGGGCAAGCCGTTTCGACCTCATATTCGCAGCTGCCTTTGACGTTGTCTGCAGGTGTCGATCTCAAGCGTACAACAGTAGCTGTGATGGTGTTCGTGGCCCAGCAAGCTTCAGGTGAGGCACGGCGAGCCGTGTGCAGATATCGGTAACTAGACCCTGTGTTCAGGCGTGGCATTTGTCCTGGGATATAGCTCATACTTTTTTGAGCTCGTCGGATTCAACAATACTGACGCCTTTAACCTTGTCGTGGGATTGAGCGCCATCGGGGTGAATTCCATAATGTGCTTCAATTGGGCTTGGTTTCATGGTCCTCTTACACAGGTCGTCGGCAATTTGTTGACCTTCCATACTGTGAACCGGTTTGGCCGTCGCTTCCTCTTCAACTGGGGCCTGTTCGTCTCTGCTGTCGTTCTTTTCATCATTGGTTTCTTGTGGATTGGACGTGCGAATGCAGGTTGTAGGTGGGGCATCTCTGCGTTTGTACGTCCACTATACCCCGCGGGCCCTGTCACGGTTAAACTGATGCTTCTATCACAGATGATTATCTACACCTTTATCTACCAAACGAGCATGTAAGTCACTCACCTGAGTCGTCCCCAGAAGTGTCTCGATACGTAGCTCACCTTGTGGAACAGTGGTCCACTGGCATTTGTCATTTTTTCAGAGATCTCGTCTGCCAAGCTCCGTTCAAAGACGGTCGGTATCAGTATCTGTGTAGACTCGCTCTTGAGTGCGGTCGTTAACATCATTATTCCCTATCTGTACGCGTACTCATTTGCGATGGACGAGGCGCTCATGCGTACCTGAACTCACCATGTTATGACAGCATGAACCCCGACGAGGCGAATCTCGGAGGCTACGTCGGCTTCATCTTTGGCAGTCTCGCATGTTTGGGGACCATCTGGGCCTACTTTTTTATCCCTGAAACTGGGGGGCGGACCATCGACGAGTGCGTGTCGTTTAACTGCTATGTGCTTGTGTGTTTGGTACTCACGACGACCAGACTCGACTTGTTGTTCGAGATGCGGGTACCTGTGAGACTCTTCGAGACTTACAAGTTGTATGATGGCGACGGAATGCGGGAGGCTGAGAACTGATGATACCACCGACATGCAACAATGCAGGGATTCGGTAGCCATGCAATACAGACGGAAACTCGAATAAAATATCTTGAATCGTTCCTCCTGGTTTGGCGATATATTCCTCACATTCAGGTGCGTGTTTCTGTCGCTACACCAGGTATGTACCGTCCAAGAACGCAAGGAAATCAAACAACGAATCGCATACATAAATCCTGAGAGTTCCGGACAGACAGGAAATTCCCACTTTCTACTCGACGTTACTGTCGCGACGACATCAAGACAACGTCGATCGTGAATACATACTTGATGAGGCCTGAGTCATCGTGGATACTGCCACGATGTTGTCTTGGCCGCCCTTGATCTCCACCACGCTAGAGGTGCGTCGAGTACTATCTTTTACTAGCATGATGATGTTGTTATACAAAAACCTGGCTAAAAGAAAAGAAAGGACTACTAGGACGAAGTGGCAAAAAATTCTTCAATCAAATATATCTTCCGTGAATGGCGCTACTACGGTGTAGCGTAGGTTCAAAGAAGATGTACTAATTGTGAGCGGTGGGTTAGTACATGTGTGGTGGTACTACTGAGTGTGGGCGAAAGCCCATAGGGCTTTCCGGCCCGAGGCACTGCCTAAACCCTTGAGCGAGCTGCGAACCCAACTGGAAGGAGCCTACAATGCATGCAGCAAAGCTCAACCCACTATGAAGGAGGGGCTTACCTAACAGATAGGCGGCATGGTGATGTGTGTGAGTTGTTCTGCTGTGTCTGAGCACTCATGTAAGTATGGTGCAAGGATTAAGGCATGTTGCCTGAGGTATAGGGTAAATGATTCTCCTGACCAGTGACCCATGGTTTTTACCACTGGCATGTTGAAAGGTGTGCCCTGCAGAAGGTAATGAAGGGTAGTACTGCTGATGCACAGGCTATGGCCTCAGTTGAGGTTTGGTAGGTCGTGCATCAGAATTATCTCTTTCATGTGATTGGTTACTTCAGTTCTGGTCAGTGGCCTTAATTTTTCTTTTGGTCCATGCCTCCAAGCAAAGAGATGATCCGCAGGTCTGCCAGGTCGATTGATGTGGAGGTGGTTGTCTAACCAGGTCACAGGATTGGTCAGGTGAGGGATGTCGAATATCAAGTGGTATTTCTTATTCTGATTTTCTTATCCTGATACCATTGATATCGTTATTCATTTTTCGTATTGATTATAATGTGACAGAATTGGTCGGTCACAACATTTCTGTCACAGGCAGTCAGTCACATATGGTCGGTCATGACTTATTTCATTCTGTGTGACCAACTATCCGATATTCCGATCATCCGATCATTATCGGATTATGAGTCATTAGATATGACAATCCATGTGATCCTATCACACAGACTTCTTCCTTCTTAGGAAGAAAGACAGGACTGCGCACAGACCAGTCCAAATACATACATACATTTCTGTATAGTATATAAAGGAGAGCTCCTTGATACTCGCTCTCCTTAGTTAGAAATCTATTCTCTACTCTGCTCAATCACTCTTGCTATACTCTCAAGTCTCCTCAAGTAAGTCTCTACTTGATCATACCTGCGCATACTTCTCTGAGAGAGGAAGTATTCTACGCACTTGCGTAGAGAAAGAGAACTATCCAGTTCTTTAGGTTATGAGCCCTGCTTAACCAAGCGGTTGGCATACTTTTACGCTTACCTTATCCCATCGCCACCTATCTTGGTTCAGCCATGAAGACTTTTGAAGCCATGTGTTTCATCCAGGTGATGTTCTGTTTGATTGAATCCTTCTGGATCGTTCTCACAGCTCACCCAACTTACCAACGAGCATCATTCACGATATACTGTGATGAGGATGCAATAGTTTCCTACGAAGATGAACCCATTCCTGTTAGAAAAGTCAAATGGGGTTTTTAGAAAGGAGGGCTGACCCAACGCCTGTACCTCCTTCCTCACCTGGTTCAACCCATGTAATAGTAGCGGACAAGAAATCCAAGAGTCTTTTAATCCCTGTCTGGCTATCCTATGGAACCACCGAAGATGTTGAGACCTCGGCTCTTATTGATTCAGGAGCACAAATCAATTGCATAGACTGGCATTTCGCAAAAAAGCACCAACTCCCTCTCACCCCCCCCCCAACCAATACCAGTTCGGAACGTTGACCAAACAAGGAACAAAAATGGTGACATACGTTATAAAACCACCCTAAGACTCCATCTAGGGATTACCCCACACCTTTTTGATTTCCACATCATGCACTGTGGGACTGAAAACGTCATCCTCGGATGGCTGTGGCTCCAATATAATAACCCCCTCATTGACTGGGAAAAGAGAGCAGTAACTCTCCAGGAAATCCCCAAACCCACCCTCCAATCTCATACCCCCAAACAACAAAAAGAAGCAACCAAACTGATGGACCCAGTCTATTACTCCATAGCAAAAAAAATGACCAAGACCGGATCATGTTGGAATCAGACATGTCGAAGTTGACTCGCACTGGGACTCTCACCTGTTTGACTTCAACGAATGGGATACCGGGGCCCGATTCCCCATCCTTGCCAATGCCCAAAACCGCCTGTTGAAAAGAGGACCTTACTTTGTTCTGAATGTACGATCCACCATCCCTGATTTTGTTGCCTCAACTGACAAAAAAGGAACCCACTCCACTGACTTAGCAGCAACCCAAGGACCGCAAAAGGTCACCCTTCCCCCCGTCTTCAAAGACTTCTCCTCTGTATTCGCCAAAGAATCTTGTGACCATGTACCACCTTCTCGACCATATGACCATGAGATTCATCTCATGGAAGATTTCGTCCCAAAAATTGCCAAAACTTACCCCCTATCCCCGGAAGAACGAAGAGCTACCCAAGCATTCCTAGATGAACACCTGGCTAATGGAAAAATCCGTCCCTCCAACTCTCCCCAAGCCTCCCCATTCTTTTTCGTCAAGAAAAAGGACGGTGGACTCCGTCCATGTCAAGACTATCAGTACCTCAACAAACATACAATCAGAGATGCATACCCACTTCCCCTCATCTCAGACCTCGTCGATCAACTTCATGGGGCGTCCATCTTCACCAAATTCGACGTCCGATGGGGGTATAATAATGTACGCATCAAGGAAGGGCACTAATGGAAAGCCACCTTCATCACTGAGCAGGGGCTATTTGAACCAACAGTCATGTTCTTTGGACTCACCAATTCCCCAGCTACATTCCAACGTTTTATGAATGACTCCTTCCAGGATATGATTGCAGAAGGGTGGCTTGTAATCTACATGGATGACCTACTCATCTTTTCCACGGATCCCACTCTCCACAACGAGCGCACCAAACGTGTTCTCCAACGGATGAAAGACTTAGACCTCCACCTCAAGCTTGAAAAATGTTCCTTCAATACCGTGGAAGTAGAATACTTAGGAATGATCATCCGTCCCGGAAACCTGGCTATGGATCCAACCAAATTGGCCGGAATCGCAGACTGGCCCACTCCCAAAAAAGTTAAAGATGTCTGATCCTTCCTAGGATTTGCCAACTTCTACCGAAAATTCATCCCCGACGTTTCATCCCATGCATGCCCCCTCATCAACCTCACCAAGAAGGATGCCCCATGGCATTGGGACCACCCACAGTCCACCGCTTTCGCGGACCTTCAGGATGCCTTCCTCCGACAACCTGTCTTACACATGCCTGATCTCACCTGACCATTCGCAATTGCCACCAATGCCTCAGCCTATGCCTCAGCAGCATCCTCCTTCAAACTGACTCCAATGGAGAGTGGAAGCCATGCTCCTACCTTTCCCGCTCCTTTGGTCCTGTGGAGCGTAACTATGACATCTACGATCGCGAACTGCTGGCCATCATCCGCGCACTCAAATGTTGGCACCACCTCCTCCATGGCCACCCCACCCTTATCACTGTCTTTTCTGACCACAAAAATCTCACTTACTTCCGCCAACCCCAGAACCTCAATTGCCGACATGCCTGCTGGCTCCTTGACCTTGCTGATTTCGACCTGACCTTCTCCCATGTCCCCGGAAAATTCCTTGCAGGACCAGATGCCGTCTCCCAACGACCGGATCATCTTCCCTCTGATACCAGTGACAATACTTCCACTACCCTCCTCCCCGACGACCTGTTTGTTCGTCTTGTCACCCACACTGTTGACAATCCCCTTCACCAGCTCATTGCCCGCTCTACCCCTTCGGACCCATTGGTCCTCAATAAACTTGACTGCCTCTTAGGTGACCTCCCGGCCACGTTCACCCGACATCTCGGCGATTGGCAATATGATGCAGGAATCCTCACTTACCAGGGTTGCGTCTATGTCCCTGACCATGCCACCCTCCGCCATGACATTGTCGCTGCTTGTCATGACCACCCCACGGCCAGCCATCCCGGATTCCTCAAAACTCGGCAGCTTGTCTTGGCCAATTACTGGTGGCTGGGGCTTGCCCACTTTGTCCATAAATATGTTGAGGGCTGCATCCCTTGCCAACAGATGAAGGTTAACACCCACCCCACCCGTCCTCCCCTTGTCCCCATCCCCTCTGCCTGCTCCCGCCTGTTCCAACAGCTCTCTGTCTGAAACAACCTCGAAAAGTCGAGACTGTAAAGTGGAGATGTGGATAAGAGTTGTTGTCTGACTGTGTATGAGGGAAAAGATCGAGAGAACTTTACTGGAGTTCTCCGATGTTGGATTCGGTATATATACTACATACATGTTGTTTGTATCTATTTGTCATATTCTAGAAAGTTCTATTATGTAAGTGTCTATGATTGGTTGGAGCATATGGTGCCATTAAGGCTGTGTGTAAGTATTTTATGATTGGATGATAAGAATGATGTCATATATAAGGGCTGTGCTTGGCTATGCAAGTGTGGCAGCCAATGGGGAATGAAACCGAACATAGGTTTGACATGAGGCATAAGGTTCTAGACCTTTGGGAATGGTGCGAGGCATGGGTGTAGAGGTACGACGTATGAAGGTTGTTGAACATGGAGTTTTGGGAATGGGATGTCATGTGATTGATTAGATAATGGGGGAAATATAGGGGTTTTAGATAGGGGTTTGGGAGCGTCTGTAACACTGTCGACCTCATCACCGACCTCCCCACCGTCGGTCCTTATGACTCTCTCATGGTTGTGGTCAACCATGGGCTTACTAAAGGGGTAATCCTCTGCCCATGTTCAAAAACGATCACAGCACAAGGAGTCGCAGACCTTTTTTTTCACAAAGTATACTCCCGCTTCAGTCTTTACGACAAAATCATATCCGACAGAGGTCCACAATTTGTCTTGGCTTTCCAAATGGAACTCACCCGCCACATTGGTTACAAACTCGCCCTCTCTACTGCATATCACCCCCAAACAGACAGAGAAACAGAACGAGTCAACCAAGAAATTGAAACCTATCTATGAATCTACTGTCAACAAAACCCAACTGCTTGGGTCGATATCCTCTCTACTGCAGAATTCACCCATAATCTTCGCCTCCACTCGGTCATGGGAAAATCTCCATTTTTCCTCATGTATGGATATGAACCACGTCCCTTCCCAACAATAGTAGCACAGACGAAACTACCGGCAGTAGAGAAACACCTGCAACTACTTACCAAGGCAAGAGAAGAAGCCATTGTGGTGCATGATCTCACCAGACAAACCATGAAAGCCTGCACCTACAGAAAAACAATATCCTTCTCAAAAGGAGACAAAGTATGGCTAGAAGCCCGAAACCTCAAAAGAGATCTCTCCATCCCAAAATTCGCCCCCAAACAAGAAGGACCCTTTACCATCACGGAAGTCCTCTCTCCTGTCCCTTACAAACTTCGACTCCCAAAAACCTAGTGTATCCATCTGGTCTTCCATGTGGCACTCCTTTCGCCATATAGGGAAAATCAAATATACAAAAAAAAAAACTTCCCTCAACCTCCCCCAGACCTTATAGACGGGGAGGAAGAATATGAAATTGAGAAAATCATATGGCATCGAGGACCTCTGCACAACTGCAAGTTCCTGATCCAATGGAAAGGGTACTCTGTTGAAGAAGATTCATGGAAACCCGAGTCCAATATAGCAAATGCCCAGGAGACCCTCGACACATACAGTATAAACAACTCTATAAAATTCTCCCCAGAACAACCACCATCCGTCGCATCACTCGCATCCCTACCGACATGTCCCATGACTCCATCTCAGACCCCTCCTCCTTCTCCTCCTTTGTCGACGAACAACTCCTGGCTGACCTGCAACCAAACCCGAACCCACCAACCTCCCCTGACAGCATACCTGTTAATCCTCCTGATCACTGTGATGCTCTTGCCCATGCCATCCACTCCATTAATGCTTGAGTTGATTGAGATACTATCCCTGCTTCTCGCCTCCTCCCTCCTCAGGACATAAACAAACCTGACCACCCTGAGTACACCCGACGCCTCATCCCAGGAGAACCCTATGTTGATTGGGAAAGCGCTGAAGAACTCATCCATTTAGCCATGGATTCCTCCCTGATGATCTTCGTCGAGAGATACGCGGACCTTGGCTCCCCCTACTCTTCCCTTTATCAACTAATCCACCAAATCCGGCAAGTGGAAAACGTACTCGATGAAATGACTGCTACACCCCCTATAACCTGTCCGCGCGCCCAGTATCTTATCGGGAACATTATCCAATGGCTCTATGCCCCCACCCTGATGCTGTCAACACAAACTCATTTTGGGGATTTCCTAGCAGACCTAGTGAACTACCGGGAGACCATACACTCAGTATGTTACAGATGCTCCCAAACCCCTATCCATAACCCCTATATTCCCATCATTATCTAATCAATCACATGACATCCCATTCCCCAAAATCCATGTTCAACAACCTTCATATGTCATCCCCCTACGTTCATGCCTCACTCCATTCCCAAAGGTCTAGAACCATATGCCTCATGTCAAACCTATGCTTGGTTTCACTTCCTATTGGCTGCCACACTTGTATAGCCAAGCACAGCCCTTATCTATGACATCACCCTTATCATCCAATCATAAAATACTTACGCACAGCCTTGATGGCACCATATGCTCTAACCAATCACATATGCTTATATAATAGAACTCTCTAGAATAAACCAAATAAGTACAAACACCATGTATCTAGTATATATATCGAATCCAACATTGGAGAACTCCAGTAAAGTTCTCTCGATCTTCTCCCTCATTACTAGTCAGACAACAACTCTCATCTTCACTTCTACTTTAACAGTCTCTACTTTCGAGGTTGTTTCACAGTAATGGATCTAGTCTACCCACCACCTACACCAAGCCCCCCACCATGACCAGAATCCCCAGAACCTCAGCCAATCCCTCCTCCCTCCTCCACTCCCTCTGCTTCCTCTTCGCCCCTGAACTCCAATGAAGAGCTTGCTGTTCTCGAAGCTGAACTCACCAACATTGGGCTTACCCTCTGCCCTGGACATCCTCTCTATCATCAGACCTGCTTCACCTGTCACAAACTAGGTCATCTGCAGATTTTCTGCAAGGAATACTGCTGCTCCATCTGCTGAATCATTGCACCTGGCCACCCCCAATGCCAATGCCCCTCTCGAGTCAGAGCATTGGTTACCCCTTGTCTGGCCCCTCCTCGTTCTTCTCTCCTACCCCGTTGTCCAAAGTCCTTTCAGAAGTTGCACTCCTCACAACCTACCTCTCCCCGTTCCACTCGACGCAACCAGAAGGGAAGACAGAAGGCCAGTCCCTCCCAAGACCCCACTTCATCCCCCAGTAGTTCCAGTACTTCCAGAAGCTCTGCCACTCAACAATCCATTCTGGACCACCATCAAATCCCTCCATCCATGTCCCCACCTGCCGCACAACCCAGCCGCGTTCCTGATGCATACCCCACCCACGCTACTGACTACACCTATGATGACAACGTCTATGATGTGGAAGCATGGGCAAACATTACTGGATCCCCAGGATACGCTTGTCGCGAGTTTTAAGTACCTCCTCATCTAACACTCAAGGGGCTTTCATGGCTTAGTTGGGGGGTAATGTTATGACTTCTTTTTCTTTTCAACTTATGTACAGGACTGACTCTTGGCTGCCGTTCTCTCTTTACCAAGAATGGTTGATTTCTCTGTCTTCTTGAAATTTTCACTTCTGAGGATTTCCTTTTTAGGAAATCCAACGTCGGAACCTGTAGTTCTGAATCCGCAGTATACCTACTGCATGTTACAAACGCGTCAATTAACCCCTATGTTTTCAACCTTGAGCAACACTTCGCTCAAAACACTTATGTCTTCGACTCACACTCCCATATCACGTGACTGGTCATGTGATCTTATCTTGCCTCATGCAAAACCTATGCTCGGAACTTAACCCTATTGGCTGCCACACTTGCATAGCCAAGCACAGCCCTATGGAACATTCTATGACATTCCCACCAATAGCATTTTCCACTCTTATCTATGACATCATGCACTTACTGATGCTGTGCATCATACCACTTCTTGTCAACCAATCATATGCTACCATTAGATAGAATCCTATGGAACATTACAAATAGACACAAACACATGTACTAGTATATAAACCGAATGTCAACACCAGAGAACTTCAGTAAAGTTCTTCTGGTCTTTCCTCTTCAATTGACTTGAGAACTCCACACCTCTCCACTTCTTCGCTCAATAGCTCTTGTCATTTGAGAGTTGTTTCATAAGAACTTTACTACATCTTCTACCTCTACCATTGAAGTCACAGACTTAGAAGCAGGTCATATTCAACACTGCCACTGAAGCACCCGCAAGTGCGTTGTCTCGAGTTGGTCACAAGGTCTGGAAGGTTTAAACTTCACACGTACCAGTGAACCACGAATCCTCATCAAATGCTCACACCCACTTTTGGGAAGAAGTAGCCCCACAGCTGCCCTGTGCTAGCACTGAGGAGGTACAGCGTCTGAGAGATAGCATTAGGGATCGGAGATATCCGACAGAAGAACCACTTGACTCAGCAACCCTATCCTTTCTTATCTATGACAACTTTCTACCCTGGGCTCATTACTCTCGCGCCTCAGAAGACCAAGTCCTAAGAGGCATATTAGCACGCCAATCGTTAGAAAGAATCCCCCTTCGCATTACATCAGAAGGACTCGTCGACCACTCGGCATTATTCCAGCAAGGAGGATCACCTGGTATGGAGGGCAGGTCTCTCTCATTGACCAGAGTAGTAGTAAAAGAGGAATCCGTGGAAATCCCCTTAAGTCCACTCACACCGCTTTCATCAAGCAAAGAACCAGAACCAGTGATAAAGAGATCACCAAGTCCTATAGTAGTACCACTTCGCATTCCCAAAAGAGAGAGAAGCAAATCGTGGGACCCAAATTCAACCCCCACAAACTTCGATGATACACAGCTTCAGAGGCAGGGAGATTGGCAACAATACAGGAGGAATAGGAAGAGGGTTAGATACGAAGGATACGACCAGATCCAAGACCACCTGAGCCGTTCACTCAGACCAAGAAACGTGCTTAGGAAACCAACCAGAGTACCTACTACCCTTACCAAATAAATACTCCCCCTTTCCCTCTTCCAATGGCCGAATTCACAGGACTCCACACGTTCCTGGAGAACATCCAAGCTGGAGGATCTTGGAACAACAACGTCAGACACCTCACAGCGGGGTTAATAGAAATAAAGGACGCTATCCAAGGAAGGGATGCAACCATAGCAGTGCAGAACCAACAAATCCAAGATCTGCTTCGGGAGTTGCAAACCCTAAAGGCAACACAACCGGCGCCAGTAGCAGCTGGAACAAGGAAATTTGAAATACTAGCCGACCCAGGAGAATACAAAGGGTCCATTCCCCACTTTGAAGAATGGTGGTCCAAAATGCTGGCATGGATCAAAATAAACAGCATAAGCACTACAACCTGGGATGCGTCGCTAGCAGTCCTCTCTAGGATAAAGGGAGACAAAGGAGGTTCCTTCGCACAGACGCGAATGAAACAAGTAATTGCAGACCTGGTCGGCTATGACTGGGACCACATTAAGGGACAGGTCGAGACAATGTTCTGACCAACAATCCAAAAGGACTGGGCTGTAGCGCAAATAGAGCAGCTCAAACAAGGCAACATGAAGACAGATGAATTCCTAGTAAAATGGGAAGCTCTGTACAAGAAGTCGGGAGTGGACACGTCGCATGGAGTACACCTTCTAGAGACTAACACCACACCTCCGATCATCGCCCAGATCTTCCAAGAAGGGAAGCGGAGAAACACAGTAACCGCTTATCTGGATGAGATAAGAAGGGTAGGAAATGCCAAGGAGTCTTTGAGCTTCTTGAGGAACGCCACACAAAGAAGGGATCCCAATGCGATGGACATAGATACCATCTCCAAAGACGATGAAGGGTGGTGAAGCAACTCTCGAAATCGAGTGTTGTATAGTTTTAAAGTGGAAAAGCTTTGGTTGCTTAGAGTGGGTGATTTGAGAGGAAAGGACAAGTTGATTAAACTGGGGATTGTACGCTACTACATGAGAGTTTATATACTGTCCACTTTGTGTGGTCATATTTACGATAGTACACTAATAAGGAATGTGGTACGATACTCAGTATCTAATTGTCATTGGTCAATAAGAAAGAAGGGAATGATGTCATAGATAAGGCATAGCCGTGTGGCGTATCATATGGAAGAGAAGTTAAGAAGCATAACATGTGTTGATGGAATGGAATCATAGGGCATAGGGTTAATATGAACATATGGAGTTAGATTTGGATCGGTGCCTTGATGTGTGGCAGCCAATCATGGTTGGAATCCTGCATAGGTTTGACATGAGGTTTTGGGAGCTGTGCTCTCTAGGCATTGGTGTAAAGGAACGACATATGTTGAAGTTGGTTTGTGAAGCATAGGGAAAGGAATGGACTTAGTCGTAGGGAATGGTATGAGATTAGAGGCGTTTGTAACAGGTGGTACCATACAGCCGCCCAAACAACAAAGAAACCCGGCACCAGCAAGTGCTTAAACTGTAACAAAACAGGTCACTGGGTGAAAGAATGCCCGGAGACCAAAATACAGTGCCCGTCATGCAAATGGTATGGAGGCAAACACCACAAGGAGTGCAAGGGCAAACAAAAGTTGAAAGCCCGCGAAACCAAAAAGGAGGAACATACCCCTCCACCAAACCCGAACCCTTTCGACAAACTGAAGGGGTTATCATATGAACAAATGAAGGAGCACTTCCTGAAGGAAGTGGGAAAAGCCTAAGTGAGCTGACTAAAAGGGACGGTCAGTCTCACAAAGGTCAGTCTTTCTTTGCTCCCTTAGACATTGAATCATGCCTAGATGATTACGATACGAATTTGTATGCGAGTCCCAAGTATTCCCCTTCTTCTTCTTATTCTATGCTTTTGGACAATACACTGTCAGGAGCGTCTCACAATGAGCGCGGCTGGGATGAAACTCCAATGCTTAATTCTCTGACGGAATACCCAGAAAAATTTATGCGATCAGCTAACCTTGATAGGGAAATAACCCTCAAGCTCAGGCTAAAAGGAGAAAACTCAGAAAAGGAAAACCATGCATCCACCCTACTAGATAGTGGCACAAATATCACCTTCCTAAACGACTCTTATGTAAAGAAACACAAACTAAAGAAACACCCCCTCCCATTTCCGGCAAAAGTCTTTAACGCTGATGGAACTCCTAACTCCTCGGGAGAAATCACTCATTATGCCGACATCACGCTAGACTTTGAAGGACATAAAGAGGTTGTCAGAGTGGAGATTACAAACCTGGGAACACACAACCTAGTTCTAGGGTACATGTGGTTGAAGAAACATAACCCGGACATCAATTGGAGTACCAGAAAAGTAAACTTGACATGTTGCCCACTCCAATGCAACTCCTCTACCTTCCTGAGAAAGGTCACATGTGAAGAAGTCGAAGATATCTATTTCCACTATGAAACAAAAGTGGCAAAAGCCAAAGAAAAACCTAAAACAGACAAACCCGTAGAGGAACTCGTTCCAAAACAGTATCATGAATACCTGGACATATTCTCAAAGAAGAAATCGGAAAGGATGCCGCTTAGGAAACCCTGGGATCACGGAATCGAACTCAAGGAGACGTTTCAACCAAAAAAGGGTAGAATCATTCCCCTATCTCCGGATGAGCAAAAAGAGGTTTCGGATTTCATAGATGACCAAATGGCAAAAGGCTACATCCGACCTTCTAAATCGGAACAAACTTCCCCCGTGTTCTTTGTACCAAAGAAAGATGGACGAAAACGGATGGTACAGGATTACCGTTACGTTAATGAACACACGGTCAAAAACAATTACCCTCTTCCACTCATTTCCCAACTCGTCGATAAATTAAAACATGCCAAACTCTTCATGAAGATGGACCTCAGATGGGGTTATAACAATGTTCGCATCAAAGAAGGTGACGAATGGAAGGCAGCCTTCGTTTGTTTCAGAGGCTCCTTTGAACCCCTGGTCATGTACTTCGGATTATGCAATTCTCCCGCCACTTTCCAGTGCATGATGAACGAGATCTTCACCAATATGGATAGAGTCGTGGTTGTCTACATCGATGACCTAATGATATTCACATCCATGGATAACCAAAAGGAACACGACAAAATTGTACTCGAGGTACTCCACAGGCTTCATGAAAACGATCTATTTATAAAACCAGAAAAATGCACATTTTCATGCAAACAAGTAGATTTCCTAGGAATGATCGTCGGAGTAGATGGTATCTCCATGGATGACAAAAAGACCAAGGCTATCAGAGAATGGCCAATTCCCACTAAGGTCAAACACGTCCATTCCTTTTTAGGACTTGCCAACTTCTACCGCCGCTTCATAAAAGATTATGCAAAAATAGCTCGCCCATTACATGATCTCACAAAAAAGGAAGTCCAGTGGACCTGGACAGAAAAAGAACAAAACTCTATGAATAAATTAAAAGAAGCATTCACGACAGCTCCCATCCTTGCATACCCAGACCATGATGGCAAATACTGCCTTGAGTCTGACGCCTCGGATTACACCACAGGAGCAGTCTTATCTATTCTAAAAGGGGATAAATGGCACCCTGTCGCCTACAACTCCCACAGTATGTCACTCAAAGAAAGGAATTACCCAATCGCCGACAAAGAGATGTTATTGGTGATCCGATCTTTGGAATTACGGAGACACTACCTAGAAGGGCTGGAACAACCCTTCGAAATATGGAATGACCATGAAAACCTTAAATGATTTATGACATGCCAAGACTTGTCTAGAAGGCAAGCGTGCTGGGTGCAATACTTATCTAGGTTCAATATGACATGGCACTACAAAGCTGGTGCTACTATGGGAAAAGCAGATGCGTTATCATGAAGAGAAGATCACGCCGAAGGAATAGAAAACGACAACACAGGAATAACGGTTATACCCGAATCTCAGATCCACCCAATTGAGGTCATGTTAAAGGATCAAGGAGAACAGTTCCACTAATGTGTTAGTCACGAACAAATGAAAATTCCAAATTGGGCGATTGAAGCACTTCAAAAACATGGTTATGAAATAAAAGACAAATTACTACAAAAAAATGATAAAATCTACATACCAGAATCGCTCAGAACAGAAGCGATAACCATGCATCATGACACACCGGTTGCAGGACACCCCGGATATGAAAAGACGCTTGAACTCCTCTCACGTCATTACACATGGCCAGAAATGGCAAAACATGTAAAAACCTATGTATCACATTGCGAAAGATGCGCACGCTTCAAGGGAGGTAATCAGCCGCCAGCCGGCAAACTCCAACCTCTAGAAGTACCAAACGCGCCATGGGAAGACATCTCAGCAGATTTCATCACAGATCTTCCCCTTTCCAACAATCATGATTCCATTCTCACAGTCGTGGATCGCTTCTCCAAAGAAGTCGAATTCATTCCCACAACAAAAACATGTTCGTCTCTAGAATTGGCTAAGTTGTACTTGGCACACATTTGGAAGCATCATGGCCTTCCCAAAACCATCATGTCAGATCGTGGTCCACAATTTGCCTCACAACTTATGAAAGACATATGTAAAAACCTAGGAATAACTCCGAAGCTGAGCACAGCTCACCACCCGCAGACAGACAGACAGACGGAGCGTATGAATAGAGAAGTCCAGCAGTTCCTTCGAATGTTCTGTGCAGAAAGACAGAATGATTGGGCTAATTGGCTCCCAATCGCACAGTTCAGCTACAACTCGAAGCAGAACTCATCAACAAAATTCTCACCCTTTTCCATCACTCATTCATATGCACTGAAACAACACTCAAAAGCGAATGAAGTTTAGTGGAGTAAGTGATTTGAGCTTAGAGGGCCTTTGAATGGGAAAGATCGAAATTGATAAAACTAAAGAGTGTGGCTACTACATCGAGGGTTTATATAGTGTCCACTGTGTGTGGTTGTATTTACGATAGTACACTAATAAGGAATGTGATACGATATCCAGTATCTAATTGTCATTGGACGATAAGTAGTGAGTCATAGATAAGGCACTGCCTTGAGAATGGAAGAGAAGCGTCAAGCTTCTGTGGAATGGAATGTGCATGGATCATATCTGATTGGTTGGTTAAATATATGCTGCTTCTATTGTGGCAGCCAATAGGAATCAATCCTGAGCATAGGTTTGGCATGAGGCATCTATATTTAGAATGTGTCCTTCAAGGACGAGTGGAGGGGAACAACATAGGATGATGGGTTGAAAGTCTTGTCAAAAGACTCTGTAGGATTCATAGGCATGAAGAGTGTAGGAAATGGAATCAGATTGGAGGTGATCGTAACATGCACCACATATGGGAATTGAACCTCACGCAGTTCAGGCACCTGCTGCAGAAGGATTCATTACAGATATGTTGGACATAATACAACAAACAAAACAAAACATCGAAAAAGCTCAGGAGCAAATGAAACTCCAAGCAGATAAACACTGAGCAGAAGCACTGGATTACAAAGCAGGCGATAAGGTGTGGCTTGCCACAGATAACCTTAATATCGCAAACCGGTCAAGAAAACTCTCAGATAAATGGATAGGACCCTATGAAATAATATCTATAAAAGGCACAAACACGGTAGAATTTAAACTCCCATGTTCAATCAAAATCCATCCAGTCGTCAACATATCATGTGTTAAACCATATATGGAACGCCTAGACAGCCAACCAGCGGACCGGCCCGGACCGGTTATCGTAACGGAAAACCGTGATGTTGAATACGAGGTTGACTATCTCGTTGATTCGAGACTCAAAGGTCGAACCCTAGAATACCTCGTACACTGGAAGGGATATGATGAAACGGAGCGCACTTGGGAACCGGCTAAACACCTAACAAACAGCCCGGACGCTGTAAAAGAATTCCATGAAGCCCACCTGAAACAACTCTCAAAAGACAAGAGCTGAAGAGCGAAAGATAGAGAGGTGTGGAGTTCTCAAGTCAATGAAGAGGAAAGACCAGAAGAACTTTACTGAAGTTCTCTGGTGTTGACATTCGGTTTATA
>JBBPLQ010000362.1:0-25387 GCA_038089855.1 Royoungia palumana
AGAATGGAGAAGTGGCATACAGGTCTGAGAGTCAGGATTGCATACTTAGTGAAATATCAAACAAAACCCATGGAATTAGGTCCAGAGTAACATCGGAGATCGGTCTTGTGGATCAGGATATGACACACATGATAACAAATGGACATATTGTACCTCCTAGTACTTCAAAGGGTCTGAGCCTTCCTCCAAAAGGTTACCCATGACATATGTGGAACACTCACTGTCAATTGTTGCCACTATATCAGACCAGGAATTTTATGGTCTGCTCCCCATATCCTTGATACTGAAGTGTGCAGCAAGGGTGTCAAGACCAGGTCAACTCTGATCAACTCTGGATACAACTCTGGAGTTATGCAAGTGGATAGGAACTTGGCCTCAGCAACTTGGAGCAGAGCACTGTGTCCTTGCCTGAGTCTCAGTGGTGGTCTGAATTTCGGAGGAGCAGAGGTTTAGACTTGGATGTTGAGTAGAAATGAAGTTGAGTCAGAGTAGATAAGCAAAGCTCGAATTGGGGGTCAGGATAAGGAGCTGAATCTCAGTTGATATTTAAACCAAGGAACTATGACAAATACATGTAGGTTTCAGAGAGAACTGAAAAGTCTCTGAAGCACAACAAGAACTGAGTCATGCATGACAATTTTTGGTGGTGAATTTAAAACTCAGAACAGCTCTGACAAAAAATATCAATTAGCTGACATATTGTGTGATCACGTCAATTGGTCAAGGAGGCTAGAAGGAGTGAAGTTAAAGTCAGAAGCAATTGAAGGTACTGTAAAATGTATCATCAGAACAATTAGAATACAATGGGAGAGGTCATAGGAAGCACAGCACAACAAGCAGTGTATGCTATGACTCAATTTGAGCTGGTGCTGTTATGTTAACCTGGGTAGAGGCAAATGTAGACTTGAAAGGTGCTCAATAGGAATGAAGGGTCAAGAGAGACTACACCTATGAGGCTAGCCTAGGGATGAAAAGACCACTGATTAGGCTGAGGAGTCCTGATGTAGAGGATGAGAAGATCAATTTGTGTGACCCAGAGTACAGAAGGGTTGTTCTTGTTGTTAAGGAAAGAGGTGACAGTGAGGAGCCTTAAAGAAGACAAATGGCAAGAGACTCAGAAGAGTATTGAGCAGTGAAGCTCAAGTAGATTCAAGCTAAAGAATATACAAGAGTAGATGAGGGTTTATATACTGGGAGGGATCATTGTTAAGGGTAGGTGATCTGGATGTAGTATGACCAAGTCAAAAGTAAGTAGTGAATGGGAAGAGATGGATCTCCACAGGAAAAGCATTGGAGGTGAGTCATATAGGGTAAAGTGTAAAAGGATCAGTGGAGAAGGAAAGGAAAGATCGCTGATCCATAAAAAGCAGAAGGAGACAGGGCTCCGAAGGTGACATCAGTGTAAGTAAGGAGTCATCATGATGAAAGAAGAAATGAGTCACATGACAAATAACAAGCATATGGATCAGGAAGCAGATGGAAGGCCAGTGGAAGGATACATGGTCAAGGCCTCAACAGAGCACATGTTCGATATAGAAGGAAACAGAGTTTGTGGGAACAAGATGAAGGTTTTGAAAAGGAAGAGAAAAAGATACAATCGTAACAGGTGCTGCAGAGTGGGAGCCAAATATCGACAAAACCACATGACCAGATGCTTTGCAGCCGATATCTCTTATCATCCATAGTAAAGTACCATTCATTTACCCATTGCAAGCCTACAGTATGCCCCACAAGTCCACCAGACTCGATATACTCCAACATCTCAATCAAGCTACACTTCAGTTGACTCTAGCTAGACTAGATCACCTGAATTCAAGTGATTCTGACTCTGAACAGGACTTTGGCTTATCAAGCAACACTGATTCTGATCTTGAGCCAGTTATCCTGACACCTCCAACTCCTTTGTCAATTGATCTTTCAGATCTTGACTCTGCTAGTACAATGGATCTGGACTCTGGGCCTGGCACTTCTCCTACTGGCATTTCTAGTGACTCAGACTCTCTGGACTCTGCAGATGCATGCTATCAATGAATCCTAGGATCAATTCAATCATTTGGGGATGAGGTAGAACAGGCATGTGTTATAAATGATCCACAAGTTCCTCTTATGCGTACACTACAACTTGGACTTCTTCAACACTTTGCCATCTATTCTGCAAAAATTATGTGTTGATCCAGAGATCTTTGATCTTATCCTGGAAGAAATTTGTCCCCATCGCATTTTTATTAGCACTAGTACCAATCACCGACTTCCTGTTTCAATACAACTCACTATTTTTTTGAACTGAGCAGGTCATTATAGATATGCAATTTCACTAGAGGATGTTGCTCAATGAGCAGGGGTAAGTGTTGGCTCTGTTGTCAATTGTACTCATTGTGTCATGGTTGCAATTCTTGATCAACATGATTCATATGTTGGGATTCCAGCCTCTGACTCAGAGGATATACACCTGGCACATGAGTATGTTGGCAGCAGAACCTGTCCAGCTTGGCAAAATGAAGTCTTTGCTACCGATGGGTCAAACTACCCCTATTTGAGAAACCCTCTTTGTTTGGTGAAACTTTCTATGACTGCAAGAAGAGATATTCCTTGAATTTCCAGGTGCAGTATCTTATTTGTTTCTATTTCTCTTGTATGAATTATTGTTCATTAGCTTATTATTATGCTCCACAATCTACTGGTTGTTGACTATGGACTTGGACATCCAGGAAGTGTTCATGATGCTTATGCATTCCAAAGAACATGGATTACTGGTAACCCTGGCAAGTTGATCACTGAAAACCATTGGATTTGGGCAGATAATGCATATCCAATGCATACCTGGTGTGTTGTGTTACAGTTTTTGATTTTGCATCTCATTTGGATTGATTGCTATTGTTACATGGACTTGTAACTATGCCAATTGGATTCCCCATGTGCAATTTCCCCATCTACCAAGTTTCAGCTCTTCCCATGCTTCCCTTCACCTTCTGTGTTGATACCATTACATTGTGGCACATTGTGGCGCAGTTGTTTACCATTGTTTACTTGAAGCGCATTTACATCCCAGGTGTCCACTGCTTCTCCTCTTTGGTTACTCACAGTGGACTCCAGAGTTGTCCTGAGTTGATCCAGCAACAGGCTAGTTGCCCTCAGTAAGCCCTTGGCTCTCAACATGTTGTTCCCTTCAAGGCAACTAGAGCAGCCTCCTTGTCAAGGGCTCAAAACTTGTTCAACAAATACCTATCAAGGGTATGTGGTATTAGCATTTGTTCTGATTTTATTTTAATTTTACATTTTAGGTTTGTGTTAGGGTTGAACATGCATTTGCTGCTTTGAAGGGGTGTTTTCAGTCTCTTCAGGAGCTTCAGTTGCAGGTGTGAACAGATTGAAAATTGCAGTGCATTGGATCCAGTGCTGCATTATTCTTCATAACATGATTATTCATTTTGAGGAGCAGTTGTGTATAGAGAAGACCACAGATTGGGCTGTAAGAGAAGGTAGGGAACCTGGACACCAGTTGAATCCAGTTGTGGTGGATGTTGCCCAAGAAACCCCAGGACAGGCATTTTGTGCACAGTTGATGACAGATTTGTTCACTCATCTTGGCATGCTTGATGAACAGGATATAGAATAGAAAGCTATACAACATGTATATCATATGTAGTGATACAAGTAGTACAGATATCTGAGTACAATATAAAATTATTCTGCTGCATCCTTCCAAGCCTCAAGATTGGCTAGTCACACCTGCAGTTCAAGTGCCCTGACTTCGACCTCTTTGATTTGAAGGTCCAATTCCTTTGACTTGAAACTGTGCTGATGGTCAAGTACTGGATTTGTGTGGACAAGATTTGCTTGTTCGTGCTGATAGTCGATGTCTTTTTCATGCTTTTTGAGGTCTATGTGAGGAAGCATACATGTCATATGTATTGTAGTGTTCCTGTGTTGTCTTCAATGCCTCCACCTCTTGAGTGAGATCACTCAGTTGGTCAAGCTTTGTGTGGATGAGCATACTTGCTGAGCTACATTTTAGACTGCTTGACAGTGTTGACCCATGAGACAATGACAGGGCTGGGGATGAGGATGATTGAATGGAGTTGGAAAGACAGGCATATGGTGTGTGATGGCAAGTAAATGCGGAACAGTTGTCCCATTCTACAACTTGTGAAATCCCAGAGGACTTCGGCATCCTTGTTCTTGAAGGTGCTGATAGACATGGCAATGGCATTTTGTCCATCTTCCAGTCTGTGGTTTCATGACTTTCATCAGCAACAGCAGTCTCAAATCCATTACCTCCTCCTAGTCCAGGCCCAGGTTCCTCATCTTCAGCACGCATCTCATGATCCCCTACCAGATCTGACTCTTTGATGACCTGATCCTGAAGCATCCTCAAAAGAATGAAAGCTGCTTATGCATAATGTGCTCGTGAAGAGCGAAAGGAGAGATACAACATTGTTTAGTGTTGACAAAGGAGTATGGCAACTGTCATCCTCGACATCCTCAGAGTAAGAGTGATGTTTGTGAGGGAAGAAAACAAGTTGATAAAACTAAAGAGTGTGGCTACTACATCAAGAGTTTATATACTGTCCACTTTGTGTGGTTGTGTTTACGATAGTACACTAATAAGGAATGTGGTACGATGTCTAGCATCTAATTGTCATTGGTGGATAAGGAATGACTGTGAGTGAGTCATAGATAAGGCACTGCCTTGAGAATGGAAGAGAAGCGTCAAGCTTCTATGAAATGGAAGTGCATAGGATCATATCTGATTGGTTCCCTATATTTATGGCACTTCTATTGTGGCAGCCAATAGGAATCAGTTCCGAGCATAGGTTTGGCATGAGGTGTTTATATTTAGAATATGTCCTTCAAGGACGAATGAGTTGGAACGACATAGGTAGATGTTGGGTTGAAAGTCTTGTCCAAAGACTTGATTGGATTGTTAGGCATGAAGAGTGTAGGAAATGGAATGGGATTGGAGGTGATCATAACACAACATGTGGCAGACATGTATTTGACAATATCCAAGCTCTTATAGTCTTGAATCCTATGTCACCATCCATGAATTCCATCTGCTCCACCATCATCCAAACTAATTGTTACAAACGCTCTTAAACCCCTATCGATAAACCCTGTCTTCATGCCCACAAACCCAAATCTAACTTATGGTCAAGTCTTTGAGCCACAAGAATGCTATGTCGTTCCTCCTACATTTGCTATGGACACATTCTAGACTGCTATGCCTCATGCCAAACCTATGCTCAGAAACAATCCCAATTGGCTGCCACAATAACACAGCCATATAAATAAACAACCAATCGGATATGATCCTATGACATTCCATTTCATAGAAGCTCAATGCTTCTCTTCCATTCCCAAGGTAGTGTCTTATCTATGTATGAGTCACTCCTTATCATTCAATCATATAATAGATGCCAGACATTGTACCACTATCATTACAACCGATCACAGTCACTTACATAATATAAGTAGAATAGTATATAAACCCTCGATGTAGTAGCCACACTCTTTAATTTAATCAACTTGGTTAACTCCCTTGCTGGAGACAGCATTGTATATTCTTTACTATCTTTCGGCTAAAGGCCAAACATTATGTTGCCAGAGCCAGAGAGGAGTCATTGAGTATAAGAGCCACGTAGCCATCCAATGTACTGACCAGAGCCAGAGCCATCGCAGCCAGAGCCTGAGTCCAGAGCCTAAGAGCCAGAGCACAAAGGTACCCATATTACAATCCTTATTAACTACTATGGACTATGACTCCCCCATTATGATTTACCTGACTCGTACTAGCCCCTAGTATAAAGCAGTATGTTTAACAGTAGTTGATCTGGTAATCAACTTTGATCCCTCTCATTCAAAAGCATGCTCTTTCTAGAAATGCCAGAGGAATAGTTGCCAACTCCTTCATCTTGCCAAACAATGTTGTATCTTTCTCTTTTGCTCTTCACAAGCACATTATGCATAAGCAACTCTCTCTCTCTTTTTGAATGTTGTTTCACTAATAATGTCACTGATATTTATGATGTCAAGACCACTGTCCTCCACAAAGTTGTTCTTTGCTCAGGCAACAATTGCACACATCCATGCTCTCTTTCACACCACATATCAGCTGTCACCTCCTCCTCCTCCTCCTAACCTGAAGTCAACAGGACTACTATTATAAGGAATGGTCCTCCCAGGTTGAAACCTGGAGACCTCAACAGTCACAGACTGGTCCTTCACAGGGACACCAGCTATCTGATAATTCCTCACATGGCAATCAATGCTGCAGACAAGGAGAACCTTACCAAGATAGAGGAGGAAATTCTCCTAGCAAACATGTTGAGAGAAAACAGAAGAAGTGAGCCTCTAACACTGCCATAGCCAGCACAATAATTGTTACAAATGCTCCTAAACCCCTATCCTCAACCCCTATCTTCATGCCATATAACCTAATCTTATCTTATCAACAAGTCTTCACACCTCAAGAATGCTATGTTGTTCCTCTCATATTCTCCCCAGACTTGTTCTAGATTCTTTACACCTCATGCCAAACCTATGTGCAATACCTATTCCTATTGGCTGCCACATTTACACAGTCCTATATATATTCCACCAATCAGATATGATCCTATGCACTTCTTAACTTCTCTTCCATTCCAAAGCAATGCCTTATCTTTCATTCCTTATCCTCCAATTACAATTAGATACTGAGCATCGTACCACCTTCCTTTCTAGTGTACTATCATAAATACGACCACATGCAGTGGACACTATATAAACCCTCATGTAGTAGCATATGTTCTTTAGTTTTATCAACTTGATCTTCTACCATTCAAAGCACCTCCAGTCTAATAAGCTACCAATCCACTAAACAATACTTCACTTTGAGTGTTGTTTCAATAATCTCCAACCCCCTTTCTACTCAGATCAAACCAATTACTGAGGAAGTCCACTTCACTTCTATTGATGATTTCATAGAGGACTTTTATATAGATACTGAACTGATTGTAGACAATTTGTCCATGATTGCAGAACAAGGATGGTCTGGTACCAACATGCAGTCATACCATTCATACTTTCAAGATAGCAGCATCTGAGGAACCAGCCCCTAACCCTGCTCAACCACCTGCTGGATGATCTAGGAAGTAAAACACAAAGAAAAAGAGGGGTGTCACCTTTGTTCTTGGAGGACTTACAATAGGACAAGCACTTTCTGGCATGTCTGCCAGAGAACCCATAGAAGGCCTTTCACCTTCTCCACATATGAGATATTTTGTGAGTAAAGCGCTAGCTACAGATCCTGATGATCCAATTCCCATATATACTATGTCTGGAGCTATACTCTCTGGACCACCTCATGTAGATGAATGAGAGATCCCTGTAACCTCCAACTACAATACTAGAATCTTTGGCCTTTATACCATTGGAACTGCAAGTGGTAAACCAAACCATTGGATGATCAACAGTGGTTGTACTGACCACATCACTCCTTGTATCTCTGATTTTGTCCACCTTGATCACAATGAATGTAAAGCTACTGTCACATCTAGAGAAACAATCTCCATGTATGTTCCTGACAAAGTCATAATCAAACAAACCAATCTTCCACCTCTTATCCTTTTAGATGTGTGATATTCACCACATGCAGCTCATTGATTACTATTGGTCCCCACACTTGCCAAATAAGAGCACCAATGCCACATTAATGACATATCTGGAATACTAATGATTATTTGGTAATTCAGGCATCTGTCCAGTTTCCTTTAGAGAACAACTTGCATTGGTTTCAGTTGTCTCAGATGACTCCTTCACATATTGCATCAGTTCAGTTACTCCCTGATTCCTTCCATCTCTGGCACTTACACCTTGGACATCCTTCCACCAACACCTTGAAGAAACTCTCTAACACCACAACTGGCTTGTCTACCCTTTGCCCTTCCTCCAATACTTCTCCTTGCAAAGCTTGTGCTGAAGGAAAATTAGCTAATCAACCTTATCCTTCATCTGAGAAACAGGCTTCACACCCCCTTGAGTTATTGCTCACTAATCTGATTGGTCTGCTTCCCAAGGAATCTCAATCAAGGAAGAGATACATTTTGATGCTTATTAATGATTATTATGGCCTTGCCTTATTGGGTTTCTCAAGAGAAAAGTCTGAAACCTGTGCTTTGCTGGTTTCTATGTTCTTTTACCTTGAGAATCAAACTTCTTCAAGAGTCACCTCTGTCTTTTCAGAACATGGAGGAGAGTTTATAGGACAGAATGTCAAGATGTTCTTCTCATCCAGAGATATCAAACACAAGACCTTTGTGCCTCACACACCACAACAAAATGGTTGTGCTAAGAGATTCAACCAAACCCTCCTTGAGAAAGTCCAAGGACTGCATGTGTATGCATGTCTACCAGACAACTTCTGACAAGATGCAGTAGAGATTGCCCTTCATATCTATAATTATTAACTGCTGTGTTGCCTCAGTTGCAAAACCCCAATCGAGAGTTTAGAAGCAAAGAAACCCAATGTTTCTTATTTCTATGTTTTTGGTTATACTACTTATGTCTTTATTCTGTCAGAGATGTATAAAGACAAGCTAGCTCCAAAAGCTGAGGAAATGATCTTCATAGGCTATGAACCCAACTCCAGGGATTATAATTTCTGGTCACAACCAAGACATAGGATGTTCATCACCTCTCATACTATCTTTGATGAATCAAAGTGCTCTTCCTGTTCCAAAAAGAATCAAAACAAACCAGACCAATCAATACCAACTGTAAACAACCTCCCAAATGTCCACGAGGAAGCAAGGATTTTGGAACCCCATGTTCTTCAAACTATTCATCTTGACATCCATCATCATTATCCTACTAGATCAATACCTGATGATACATCATCTACCCTATCAGGACTGTCTTCATGGCATCCAAAGCACAAATCTACTTCCTCTAAGTTGGAATTATTTGTAATCCCCTCTTCCTTCCAATCTCCATGACCTTAGTCATCCTAATCAATCAATTAAAGAAATGAATTGTGCCTATACACCTGAACCTTCACTTCCTCACTCATCTCTGTTATTCTTTCCAGAATCATCTCCAGAGTCATCTCATTCACTATCACCAATACCTGAACAAGGAGGATATAAATTACCTTTATGCCTTTTAGAGCACTTGCATCCCTCTCACCTCCTCAGTATTGCCCAATGGAAGGACCATCTAACCTCCCTAAACCATCTCCACCTCTATAACAAATTGGACAGAAATGAGGCATCACACCTGGGAGATTTAGAGATGAACAAGAACAATGGAGAGATTACAATAATATGCCACAACATAAGCACTATTATCTCCCTGACTATGAACATCAGGAGATAAGACCCTCTCAACCTGCTGATTGGCTACCTCCAAGGCAAGAACACAAAAACATAACCAAGTTCTGTGCTCTCCCTCACCAAAATCAATAACACATAAGAGAACAGACCTTGTCATGTCCACTCTTAGAAGTGAGGAGACCAACTAGAGTCAGGATCATTCACATCATCCCTGACAATGCCTATGGAAACTGTTACAACAACCCCAGGTAGGGACTGGTGTTAACTCAACAGCTCTTGGGTTCCAATGTTTCCAATGAGAATAGGGGTTCTGAAGGTTCCAAATATAGGGGCTTCTGTTGGGCGACAGAAGGTCAAGGAGTCAAGAGTTTAAGACACTGAGATCTGAGATAGGGGTTCTGAAGGTTCTAAAAATAGGGGCTTCAGTTGGGTGACAGAAGGTCAAGGAGTCAAGAGTTTAAGACTTTGAGATCCGAGATAGGGGTTCCAAAGGTTCTGAAAATAGGGTCTTCTGTTGAGCGACAGAAGGTTGAGGTTTTGAGAGTTCAAGGCTTCTGAGGTTCTAGGATAGGAGTTTCAAAGGTTTCAAAAATAGGGGCTCCTATTGAATAGCAGTGATCGAAGGTTTAAGAACAAAGTATCCCTGCTGGAGGGGTTCACAGGGTTCAATGGTTCCCTAGCACATTGTAGGGGTCCAAAGGTTTCTGAGGGGGACCTTCCTATGAGTAGAGGGAGGTTCTAAGGGAAAGGGTGGTTGAGCACACTAGATTGAGTAGATCTAAGCTGAAGGATACAGGCAAGTATATTACAACTTATATAGGATTGATAGAGAGCTGAGTCAGGTCAGCTAGAAAAGGGGATTGGCCCCAAGGGGATTCAGAATAGGGAACAGGAGAGGGATGAGATGCCTGAAGAGAGTGGGGCAGGGTTCCTAGGAACTGTTTGGAAGGGATAAAGGAGCACTGTAATATAGAAGAGGGCAGACAATAGAAGTGGAAAGACATCATTGACTGTGATCCTTGACTGCAGCGCAGTGAGTGTGCTGTGGATCCAGGGTTGCAGGTTCCAACATCAGATTTCCTAAAAAGGAAAGTCTTGAAAAATGAAAATTTTAATAGGGTCTGGTTGACCAGTTCTAGGAGAAAAAGAGAAACAACAAGGAATGGGCCATGCAGGTGCACCAGGAGGGTATGAATTGTAACAGAAACTGTCTACCTCTCAAATTGAAAGAGATATTCAGAGAGGTCAGGTACAACTTCAGGTAGAGCTTATGAATGAGGAAACTTCAGTTCAGACTCCTAATATTATCCCAGAGGAACTAAATGAAAATATCAGTGAAATGTATTCCAATACCTGGATACATACAACATCATTTTGCACAAATGATAATGCATAATGTCCTTAAATATTTTAAGGACATCCTCAAGCTGTCTGATAATGATCAGAGAGCATGGAGAGATGCCATGAATGATAAGTAACAAATTGCTCTTAGACTGAAATGTCTGGAAACTAGTTGATCTACCTAAAGGTCATGAACCCATTCAGGAAAGATGGGTATTTGTAGTTAAAAGCGATGGCAGAAAGAAATCCCACTTTGTTGCCAAGGGCTTTTTATCGAAATCTTTGGTATTGATTATGAAGAAACATTTTCACCAGTAATCCAGTTTGAAACTGTCCATCTACTCCTTGTTACAGCAGCATTGGAACATTCAGAAATGGAAGCCCTAGACATTAAACCCACCTATCTTTTTGCAAGTTAGACAAAGAGATTACATTGTTCAACCAGAGGACTTTGTCAAGAAAGGTCAAGAGACAAGGGTTTGTCACTTGATAAAGTCTATCTATGGACTAAAGCAATTAGCCTTGCAATGGAACAAACAATTACATGTTCCCTGGTCGAGTTCAGATTTACACAAATGCATGCTGATCCAGGAGTTTACTATAAATTCATTGGCAAGGATATTATTGTCCTTGTCCTTTATGTTGATGATACTCTCTTTATGGGAACAAGACTCTCATCTTCAAGTACAAGAAAGAGTTCATAAACTATTGGGAATCCTGAGATCTTGGAGCAGTCAAAGAATACTTAGGAACGAGGATCATTTGAGATTGAAGAATTTGTCATATCCGGAAAAACCAAGTCCAACAACTAGTCTGATCTCCCATGCAACTCCAGATCAAACTCCATGGGTTTTGTTCAACATTTTGTTAAGTACATATTTCCTATGCTCAGACTTGTATTCCATTTCTCCATTCTCTGTTCCTATATATGTTCCACCTTGTATTTGATTTAGACCCTATTTACCTTCTTCCCTGTGGCTCACTTGAGAGCACAGCCCTTCATTCTGTTGCTCTGTTACTTAGGTCCATTCTCTGTCTCTGTTCTCCATTGACCCTTTTACATTTTGAACTTTACTGTCCTGTCCTTGTTATGGACCTCCTCCATTCTTGTCCTATAGACTCTGATCCCTACTCTATATATAACCTGCATGTACTCATTGCATCTCCTCAGTTCAAATATCAACTTAGATTCAGCTCCTCACCCCAACCTCCAACTCGAGCTTCACTTGTCTACTCTGACTCAACTTTGTTGCTAGTCAACATCCAAGTCAGAACCTCTGCTCCTCTGAAATCCAGACCACCTCTGAGACTCAGGCAAGGGCACAGCACTCTGCTTGGAGTTGCTGAAGCCAAGGTCCTACCCATGTGCATAACTCTAGAGTTGTATTCAGAGTTTCCTGGAGTTGACCCAGTCTTAACAGCATATTTGAACTCAATCTTGTCTAAAGTCTTACTATGACCACCCATGTTACTAGATCCTGTGCCTGCACTATCAGCCCCAGCAATCAGCCTCCACTTTCCCACTGCATCCCTATGTCCACTTTTGGAAGCAGCCAGTGTGATCCTGACCTTGTCAGCCAATTCCATGGCTTCTCTGTGTGATGCACTCCTGCTCTGTCTGCATCTACTTCCTTACTCTTGCCTCTGTCCCCAACTCCAGGGACACATACATATTGAGGAATTCAAAGAAGAAAACCCCAGGTCGTCCCATCACTCCTCATTCCAGACTCCGTTCAACGACCCCCAAGTTCCATTTCCTCTGAGGAACATTAGCAACCTCAGAGATGAACCTTCCAACCATGGTTCTGGCTTGCCAGGAGATGACCTCCAGATAATGGCTCCAGCTTCTTCAGAAACAACCCATCTGACAACAATTCCCACACCACTAATAACTCTGATCCTGACTTCCACAACCCCTCTGACTCCAAGAATGAGTAGATCCCCTGCGATGTGCTTGCTGAGTTGGCTAGCACAATCATCATGCTCACTTGTTCTTCCTCTTGTCATCCAACTTCTGAATCCTCACAGTGCACCAAGGTCCAAGAACTGGATCAGTTTGACAGGATGGATTCCTGCAAACTCCAGGTATTCTTGGTCCAGTGCAAGCTCAACTTCCAAGATTGTCCTAAGGCCTTTGCTATGGACCATGTCAAAGTCACATTTGTGCAGTCCTACCTCAAAGGTATGGCCCTGGAATGGTTTGAACCAGACCTCCTCCAGATGGAAGATCCTGCACTCTATCTGATCTGGATGGATGGTTACAAGGAGTTCATCCTAGAGCTCTAGACTAATTTCGGTCTGTATGACCCAGTCAGAGATGTGGAACACCAGCTGGACCATCTCAGCATGAAGGATGGCTGCACATCAATAAGTATGTCATTGAGTTCAACTGCATCATGTCCCAAGTCCAGGGTTATGGAGAAGGAGCACTCCATCATCATTTCTGTAACAGACTTCCCAACTACATCAAAGACAAGGTTTCTTGCATCGGAAAACCCACCACCCTTGCTGAACTCCAACAACTCACCCAGGCCATTGATGTGTGTTACTGGGAATGCAAACCAGAATTGTTCTGACAAGCAAAACCCTCCGCCAACCTGTCCTCATCCAAGTCCACATCTAACAAGCATTCATCATCCATAATTCACTCCACAACTCACTCTAGCAATCACTTTGGGGGCTCCAAGGATTTGAAAAATTTCAAGGGCAAAGCCACTACTTCCTCCTCTGCATCTAAGTCTGCTGACACATACTTTGCCATTATGGGATCATGGATTGAAGAATCAAAGGTTGGATGTTGGGAAATAAAAACAGCTCTTCTAGGCTTTACTTGCATGAATAGTGCACACAATGGTGCCTATTTAGGACTGGCACTTTTCAAAATTGTTGAACACCTTGGGATTCAAGAAAAGGCAAGATATTTGTTACTACACTTTCATGTCTCACATGTTAATTTGACTCATAGATAGGTCACATCACATGCAACAATGCAAGCAATATGGACACCGCTTTAGTTGAATTCAGTCGACACATTGAGGGGGCTACTGGAATAGAATGGAACCATAGAAAATGGTGAATACAGTCAGTGCTCACTCATTCCAGTCAACTGGACTCAGAAAGACACTCATTCTAACCTCTGATTAGCTGCCTTGCCCACATTGTCAACCTCGGAATGCAAGCACTTTTGAGTGCACATAGTAAATCTAGGGCATATGATCCTCATCATCCTGACAACAACCTTATTGCACATTGTGGTACTGAATAGGATGAAGTTGGTATAATTCATTCAATTTGTGTCAAGGTACTACTTCTCTTTTAAGCTGCATTTGTCTCCACTTACCATTAGCCTGACAGGAGCGGTCATTGGCCAAGCACAAGGGGTTGTTCCATCAGATCCCACTTCAAGAGAGACCTGATCACCTGCCTTCCCAATGCCTGTTACAGCTATTGCTTGACATGCTCATATGGTGGTCATCCACCTACATTATGCTTGAACAGTCAGATACACTTAAGGAGGTGAGTTTTTCAAGCTTGACAATTGTCAATGATGGCACTAATATTACACAGGATGTTGATGTATTTGTCTGTGAAATGACCATCACTGAGAAGGATCTTGAGTGTCAGAAATGTCTTCTCAATTTACAACTGTTGGATGTTGAATGAGGGCATGTTTGCACTCTACTAGCACTTTTGGGGAAGTCAGAAAAGGCTCAGCAGTCCTTTTCATCAGATTCTGGGCCCATTGTTCACCTCACCCTCCCTGCTCTTGAGGCATTGCATGCCACCTGGGATAGCTGCACCATCAAACCTGAATATGTTGACTTCCGGCCTGCACTTGAAGCCAAGGTGAAGAGGATCAAGGATTATTATGATTGCACATCAGTCAATGATGTGTACACCATTGCCATGAGTAAGTGCATGTGTTGTGCACTCACATTCTGAGGACAAGCTGAATTTTTTGAAGTTTTGGATCCTGTTCAAAAAGGATCTCATATTCACAAATACTAGGGCAAGGAGTGCTATGAGAAGGCCTTGAAGCATGCAGAAGATGTGGTGAGCACAAAAAATCATTCTACCAGTTGAACCTGGGCCAAAAATCTGATATGCACATTGCATAGTACCATGTTTGTCACACAGTGTCATATCCTGATCCACAAGTCCGATCTCCAACGTAACTCCGGACGTAACTCCATGGTTTTCAACTGACTTTTCATTAAGTACGCAATTCCGACTCTCAGACTTGTACCCCGCTTCTCCATTCTCCTTTCCTATATACGATTCACCCTGTATTTGATTTAGACCCTAGTTACCTTCGTCCCTGCGACTCGCTTGAGTGCGCAACCCTTCATTCCTCCGTTCCGTTACTTAGGTCCATTCTCCGACTCTGTTGACCCTTCCGAACCTTACCATCCCGTTCGTGTTACGACCTCCTCTGTTCTTGTCCTATAGACTCCAAGTCCTACTCTGTATATAAACCTGCATGTATTCGTCGTAACTCTTCAGTTTGAATATCAACTTAGATTCAACTCCTATTCTGACCTCCGACTTGAGCTTCGCTTGTCCACTCCGACTCGACTTCGTTGCCAGTCAATGTTTAAGTCCGAACCTCTGTTCCTCCGAAATCCGGACCACCTCTGAGACCCAGGCAAGGGCGCAGCACTCCGCTCCGAGTCGCTGAAGCCAAGGTCCTACTTGCGCGCATAACTCTGGAGTCACCGGAGTTGACCGGAGATTGACCTGGTCTTAACAGTATATTCGAACTCTACCTTGTCTGACGTCTTAACTATGGCTACTCGCGTTACCAGATCCCGCGCCCGCGCTACCAGCGCTGGCAATCCGCCCTCATCTCCTCATTTCAACCCTCTGTCTGCTTACAGAAGCAGCCGACGTGGGCCCGACCTCGTCAGCCAATTCCACAGCTTCTCCACGCGACACACTCCTGCTCCGTCTGCGTCCACTTCTCAACTCCCGCCTCTGTCCCCAACTCCAGGGGCACATATTGAGGAATTCGAAGAAGAAGACCCCAGGTCGTCCTGTCACTCGTCGTTCCAAACTCCGTTCAACGACCCCCAAGTTCCGTTTCCTCCGGGAGATGACAAACCCCCCAACCACGATCCTGGCTTGCCAGGAGATGACCCCGACAACAGCTTCGGATTCTTCAGAAATGACCTGTCTGACGACAAACCCCACACCCCCAACAACTCCAATCCCTTTTCCTCTGACTCCAAGAACGAGCAGATCCCCCGAGATACGCTCGCCCAGCTGGCTAGCGCCATCAGCCGGCTTGCTCATTCCTCCTCTCGTCGTCCGACCTCCGAATCCTCGCCACGCACCAAGGTCCAAGAACCGGATCAGTTTGACGGGACGGATCCCCGCAAACTCCGAGTGTTCTTGGTCCAGTGCGAACTCAACTTCCAAGATCGTCCTAAGGCCTTTGCCACAGACCACACCAAAGTTACCTTTGCGCAGTCCTACCTTAAAGGTATGGCCCTGGAATGTTTCGAACTGGACCTCCTCCAGATGGAAGATCCCGCGCTCCGTCCAATCTGGATGGACGATTTCAAGGAGTTTGTCTTAGAACTCCAGACCAATTTTGGTCCGCACGACCCAGTCGGAGATGCGGAACACCAGCTGGATCACCTCAGCATGAAGGACGGCCAGCGCATCAACAAATACATTGTCGAGTTCAACCGCATTGCATCCCAAGTCCGAGGTTACAGAGAAGGAGCTCTCCGTCACCACTTCTACAACGGACTCCCCGACTGCATCAAAGATGAGGTCTCCTGAGTTGGGAAACCCACCACCCTCGTCGAACTCTGACAACTCGCCCAGGCCATCGATGCGCGCTATTGGGAACGCAAGTCAGAGATGTCCCGACAAGTGAAGCTTTCCACCAACCCGTCCTCGTCCAAATCCACATCCGACAAACACTCCACATCCCACCCCGCACATCACTCTGGCAATCATTCCAGTGGCTCCAAGGATTCGAAAGAGTCCAAGGGCAAAGCCACCACTTTCTCCTCCACACCCAAGTCTGCAGATCTCACTCCGAAGCTCGGAAAGGACGGCAAACTCACTGCTGCCAAGCGCAAGCATCGCTTCGACAATAAGCTTTGCATGTTCTGTGGTCAAGCCGGCCATATGGCCAAGGATTGCCTGAAGTCTACCTCCCGCGCCTCCAAAGCCTGTGCGACTAAAACCGCTGCTCTGGAATCTAAACCGGAGGTCTCCATGGAGACAAAAAAATAGTCCGTGACCTCTCAGACTCCGCATGGACTGAAGGTTGCATTGACTCTGTCCGTGCACTCAAGGAGCTCCGACTCAACATGTCCGCTCTCTTAGATCCGAAATCCCTTATGCCGTCCGTCTCTCTAGTCTCTTATGATATACCTTCTTTCCTCGCGTTGATCGACTCTGGCTCCTCTGATTGTTTCATAGATACCGCTTTCATGAATAAAAATAACCTTTCAACGTATGTACTCTGTTTCCCTGATCCTTCTCCGACTCTTCAATGGAACATCAAACTCGACTATCAGTCAAGCCCTCGACCTCTCTGTCCAATTCCCAACCGGTGATATCACTCCAATGATGTTTTATGTCACCCCGCTGGATGAAACAACTCTCAAAGACTAGAGCTGTCGAGTGAAAGGATGGAGTGTTGTGGAGTTCTCCAGTCAATGAAGAGGAAAGACCAGAAGAACTTTACTGAAGTTCTCTGGTGTTGACATTGGGTTTATATACTAGTACATGTGTTTGTATCTATTTGTAATGTTCCATAGGATTCTATCTAATGGTAACATATGATTGGTTAATAAGAAATCGTTCGATGCACAGCATCGGTAAGCATATGATGTCATAGATAAGAGAACTTAATGCTATAGGTTGGGATATATATAAAGCTGTCCTTGGCTGTGCAAGTGTGGCAGCCAATAGGGTTATGTTCTGAGCATAGGTTTTGCATGAGGCAAGATAAGATCACGTGACCAGTCATGTGATGTGCGAGGACGGATCGAAAACATAAGTGTCTTGAGCGAAGTGTTGCTCAAGGTTGAAAACATAGGAGTTAATTGACGCGTTTGTAACACTGGATGGTTCTTGCTCACTTGTTCTAGGACATAACTGGCTCACCCGCTACAATCCGTCGATTGATTGGGTTTTGAGCAGTGTCGCGTTCCGATCACCTGAGTACCCCATGCCAGCCCCTCCGAGCTCATCTCTGCAACCCCAGGACTCACCTCCTCAGGTTGACCCCACACCATCCGATTCACCATGTTTCTCTGACCGCAAGGCTCCGCCTATCACAATTATTAGCGCTCCCGCTTTCGCTCTGGCATGCTGCCTAGACGGCTCCGTGCAGTTCAGCCTGCAACTCCACCCCCAGGAGAGCGACCTCCAATCTGCCTCTACCTCTTCTGATGCCCCTGAGCAAATCAACCTCTCCGGAGTTCCTCCGGAATACCACGATTTTGCGGATGTGTTCAGTAAGAGCAAGGCATCCAAGCTTGCTCCACACCGTGAACACGATCTGAAGATCGATTTGGAAGAAGGAGCCTCTCCTTCCTTGGACACAACTTATTCCCTTTCCGCCTCCAAGCTTGAGTCTCTCCGCGCGTTCCTCGATGAGCACCTCTCCTACGGATTTATCCGTCCGTCTTCCTCCGCTCACGCCGCTCCAGTACTCTTCGTCCACAAAAAGGACAGTTCACTCCGCCTTTGTGTCAACTTCCGAGGCCTTAACAAAATCACGAAGAAAGACCGCTACCCGCTCCCCCGCATCAACGACCTCCTGGATGCCCCTAGCTGCGCCAAAATCTATACGAAGATCAACCTCTGACATGCGTACCACTTGGTCCGCATCGCAGAGGGCGACGAATGGAAAACATCCTTCCGCACGCGCTACGGCTCCTATGAATGGCTTGTCATGCCGTTCAGTCTCACGAACGCCCCTGCGGCATTCCAGCGGTTTGTAAATACCATCTTCGCTGATCTCCTTGATGTCTGCATCATCGTCTACCTAGACAACATCCTTATCTACTCCAAAGATAAGTCCGCACACCGAGAGCACGTCTGTGAGGTTCTCCGACGACTCCGGAAACACAGTTTATATGCCAAGCCCGAGAAATGCGAGTTTCATACCGACTCTACGGAATACCTCGGCTATTTCCTCTCTCCCACCGGACTCACCATGTCCGAGGAAAAAGTCAAAGCTATCCGAGAATGGCCCGAGCCCTGTAAAGTCAAGGACGTTCAGTTCTTCCTTGGCTTCGCTAATTTCTACCGTCGTTTTATCCACAACTACTCCGATATCATCGTTCTGCTGACCCGCCTCATCCGCAAGGGTGCTCTATGGAACTTCTCTGACGACTGTCGCTCTGCCTTCCAGCACCTCAAGGACGCTTTTACCTCCGCTCCGATCCTGACTCACTGGGTCCCTGATGCTCCGCTCATTATAGAAACTGACACCTCCAACTATGCCATGGCCGGAATTCTCTCCATCCGGTGCTCCAATGGTGAGGTCTGCCCTGTCGCTTTCTATTCCTGCACCTTCCACTCTCACGAGCTCAACTACGACACCCATGGTAAGAAACTCCTCGCTGTCCATGAGTCCTTCCAGACCTGGCGGCATTACCTTGAGGGCTCCGCAACTCTGACCGATGTCGTCACGGACCATAAGAACCTGGAGTATTTTACTTCTACTCGCCTCCTTTCCCGTCGGCAAGCCCGCTGGTCGGAATTCCTCTGCCAGTTCAATCTCGTTCTCCAATTCTGCCCCGGACACCTTGGCGGTAAGCCCGATGCCCTAACTTGATGATGGGACGTCTATCCCAAAGAGGGGGATAGGAACTATGCTCACGTCAATCCACACAACCTCCGACCAGTCTTCACCCAGGAACAGCTTGCGTCCTCCCTATGAGCTACCTGCCTCACCGATCCCGTTCTCCGTGCAAGCACCATGTTTGACATAGAATCCCTCCACAACGACATCCTTTCCGCACTCCCCTCTGATCCTATCGCCTGCACACACATGTCCGACTCTGAACCCTCCAACTCTTGCTGGTCCGTCAACTCCGACGGCTTCCTCCGACTAGATGATTGCATCTACATCCCCGATACCAATGACCTCCGTCTCCAAGTGCTCCGCTATAAACACGATCACCCGCTATCAGGACACTTCGGACAAAATCGCACACTGGAACTCATTCGTCGTGAATACACCTGGCCTGGAGTCCGAGCATTCGTAAAAGAGTACGTCTCCTCCTGCACAGTGTGCTCACACGCAAAGGTTCCTAGGCACAAGCCATACGGACTCCTGAAACAACTTCCGATCCCCAAGAGACCGTGGAACTCCATCTTCATGGACTTCATCAAACAGCTTCCCCCGTCCTCCGACTACACCGCAATCCTTGTTGTCGTAGATGAAACAACCTCGAAAAGCCGAGACTGTTAAAGTGGAAGTGGAGTAAGAGTGGTTGTCTGGCTGTTGTAAGAGGGAGAAGATCGAGAGAACTTTACTGGAGTTCTCCGATGTTGGATTCAATATATATACTAGATACATGATGTTTGTACATATTTGGTTTATTCTAGAGAGTTCCATTATATAAGCGTATGTGATTGGTCAGTACATATGGTGCCATTAAGGCTGTGTATAAGTGTTTTTATGATTGGATGATAAGAATGATGTCATAGATAAGGGCTGTGCTTGGTTATGCAAGTGTGGCAGCCAATGGGAAGTGATTCCGAGCATAGGTTTGACATGAGACATGAAGTTCTAGACTTTTGGGAATGGAGTGAGGCACGAATGTAGGGGAACGACGTATGAAGGTTGTTGAACATGAAGTTTAGGGAATGGGATGTCATGTGATTGATTAGATAAAGGAGGGAATATAGGGGTTATAGATAGGGGTTTGGGAGCGTCTGTAACAGTAGACCGACTATCAAAACAATGCATCTTCATCCCCACCGACGACAAGATTACATCTCCGGAGCTAGCTAAGTTGTTCCTCTTCCACGTCTTCTCCAAGCATGGAGTCCCTTCCCACATCACTTCTGATAGAGGTGTCGAGTTTGTCTCGCACTTCTTCCGCTCTCTTGGAAAAGCCCTCGATATCCGCCTCCACTTTACCTCCGGTTATCATCCCGAAGGTGACAGACAAATGGAGCGGATGAATCAAACTCTAGAACAGTACCTTCGGATCTACTGCAATTATCAACAGGACAATTGGTCTGAACTCCTGCCCCTTGCGGAGTTCGCGTACAACAATGCTCCAAATGCTACGACCGGTATGTCTCCGTTCTTCACTAACAAGGGCTATCATCCCAACATCTCTGTACACCCCGAGAGAGATCTCACCTCTGCACGAGCTCGCGACTACTCCGTAGATCTCGAGTTGCTCCACCAATTCCTCCGTGAAGAAATGGCCCATGCCCAAGAACAATACCAAGGCCCTGCGGATGCCAAGCGAACTCCGGCACCGGACTTCAAGGTCAGTGATCGAGTATTTGTGAAGGCTAAGTATTTCCGCTCCACCCGACCTTCCAAAAAGCTCTCCAAGAAAAACCTCAGACCATATGAAGTCATCACTCAGGCAGGTATCCACTCCTTCACACTCCAACTCCCCAACAATATGAAATCCGTCCACCCCGTCTTCCATGTCTCCCAATTGGAACCTTCTGTTCCGAACACAATTCCGAACCGTGAACAACCTCCACCACCTCCGATCGAAGTCAACAGCGAACCCAAGTACGAAATTGCCAAGATCCTCGACTCGAAGATTGACTGCCGACAACGGTGTTGTCAGCTCCTTTACTTGGTCCGATGGTCAGGATATGAAGGCACGGACGAAGAAACCTCTTGGTTGCTGGCTACTGAACTTGGCCATGCTTCCGAGCTGGTCTCCAACTTCCACCTCCGATATCCATCGAAACCCGGTCCTCATTGCACTTAAGGGAAAAGGGAAAAGAAATTTTTATTATAACAAAACACTTCTATTCTACCACCTCTACTACTTGCTCCTCCGACTCTTCCATCTCTGCATCACCCTCTGCATCCCTCTCCGACACCCCCGACACCCCCGCCGCTTCCTCCTTCAACTCCGTCAGCTCTTGCTCATCGACGGTTGTGTCGATGTCCGAATCGTCTGTTGACAATTCTTCCCACTCTGATTCCACCTCCACCTCCGCACTGCCCCGGGCCTGCTCCAGCTGCAACAGCTGCAGCACCGCTGTCGTGATCCGCGCCATCTGCACTGAGTTGGCGCTAAGGGCGATCACAACTTGGTGCATCGCCCTTGCGGCCTTCTCGAGTGCCTTGGCAGCCTCTGACTCGCCACCTACACCTGCTCCGCTTCCCTCCGACCTCTCCTCAGTTCTGGCCTTCTTCTTCGGCCGCTCCGACTCGTCCTCGCCCTTGTTCCCCGACTCCTCGTCTTCCGCCACCACCTCCGACTTCCGCTGCCTCCTCTTCCAAGCTGGTGCCTCTCCAGGCCACTTGCAACGCTGCCGGGCCACTTGACAGCCCATGCACGCGCTGGCCTTGTTACCTGTGCCGGGTTGGCACTCCGTCCGCTTCCGCGCGCACTGCATGCATGCGGGCCCCTTCCCCTTGCTACCGCTGCTGCTGGCCTCCTGTTGTTGGCGGATCTCCTCCGCCTGCCTCTGTCAGCGTACTCTGGTGGTGGCCGCGTGGACCACTCACCTTCTTTCGGGCCTGCTCCTCAGCCTTTCGTTGCTCCTCCGCGACTCTCCTCCTCTCAATCTCCGCCGCCCTCCACTGCTCCTCAGCCACCAGCCTCCTCTCTGCCTCCTCAATCCGGTGCTGTTCTACCTCCTCTGCCCGCTTGCGCTCCTCCTCCTTGCGCACCTTGGCTCGCCTTCTCCGCTCCATTGCCTTCGTGTTGAACAGAACATCCTCGTCCTCGTCCCGCTCGGCGAGACGGTCATTGCTCCACGTCTGGATGTCAGGGTAGGCGGACATGATGAAAATTAAGAGGTAAAGAACGAAGGAGCGTACCACTGCAGCTTTTATAGACGAGCCCGGAATTTCAAACTCCGCATCACGTGACACCCAAGCAACTCCACATTGTCTTCCTATGGTCTTGTGGCCTTCGTGGGCTCAGGCCTAAGAAGGGGATACTGTCATATCCCGATCCACAAGTCTGATCTCCGATGTAACTCCGGACGTAACTCCGTGGTTTTCAACTGACTTTTCGTTAAGTACGCAATTCTGACTCTCGGACTTGTACCCCGCTTCTCCATTCTCCGTTCCTATATACAATTCACCCTGTATTTGATTTAGACCCTAGTTACCTTTGTCCCTGCGACTCGCTTGAGTGTGCAACCCTTCATTCCGCTGTTCCGTTACTTAGGTCCATTCTCTGACTCCGTTGACCCTTCTGAACCTTATCATCCCGTTCATGTTATGACCTCCTCCGTTCTTGTCCTATAGACTCTGAGTCCTACTCCGTATATAAACCTGCATGTATTCGTCGTAACTCTTCAATTCGAATATCAACTTAGATTCAACTCCTCTTCTGACCTCCAACTCGAGCTTTGCTCGTCCACTCCGACTTGACTTCATTGCCAGTCAATGTTTAAGTCTGAACCTCTGTTCCTCCGAAATCCGGACCACCTCTGAGACCCAGGCAAGGGTGCAGCGCTCCGCTCCGAGTCGCTGAAGCCAAGGTCCTACTCGCGCACATAACTCCGGAGTCACTGGAGTTGACCGGAGATTGACCCGGTCTTAACACACAGAGTTAAGTGCAATGACACAACTTCTGACTCATCAAGCCATGACTCCTCTTACATCGGCACATGGAAAAATTGGCCAGCTCCTGTGTGAGCTCCCTGATGATGATGACGATGGCTTTGCAGCTGATCAAGACATGTCCAAGTCATCCTCACACAATGACTGTGACATCTGGTATGATGAGTTTCATGGTTATCTCAGCTCCAAAGACCAGCTTGCTCCTGGAATGTCAGTCATTCAATGGTGGGACAAAATGCTACTCGATATCCTGTTTGGGCTTCACTCGCATGCAACTATCTATTTGTCATGGCCACCTCTGTCTCTAGCAAATGCACATTCTCATCTGCGGGGATCACAATCAGCAAATGGTGCAATCGTCTCAAGGGGGACATTGTTGAGGCACTGCAGTGCCTCAAGTGTCTAATTTTCTGTGATCTATTGTTCCATGATGATCCATCTGATGATATGGTCAGGACCACTGACAGCACTAGCATTGATGACATGGATGAAGAAGATGACATTTCCATACTACAGTTAGACTAAATTCTTGTACCTTTTGAGTGATACTGCAAGTCTGCAAGGACCATGAAATTGTTTGTGCTGATTAATAATGACATCATGGGTGAGCTGGGGCTTGAGCTTGAGCCAAGCCAGGGCCAAGCCTGAGCTGTTCAAAGCCAGGCCAAAGCTGGGGCTTTTGAGCTGAGTGTCACGTGCCGTTCCTCCGACCTACTCCGCACTTCCAAGACCCAACTCTGGCGCCCTCGTGCACTCCGATATCCCGTCCGTAGATCTCCGTCTCTCCGTCTCTGTCATATCCCGATCCGCAATACGCAATTCCGACCCTTGGACTTGTACTCCACTTCTCCATTCTCCGTTCCTATATACGATTCACTCTGTATTTGATTTAGACCCTAGTTACCTTCGTCCCTGCGACTCGCTTGAGTGCGCAACCCTTCATTCCACCGTTCCGTTACTTAGGTCCATTCTCCGACTCCGTTGACCCTTCCGAACCTTACCGTCCCGTTTGTGTTACGACCTCCTCCGTTCTTGTCCTATAGACTCCGAGTCCTACTCCGTATATAAACCCGCATGTATTCGTCATAACTCTTCAGCTTGAATATCGACTAAGACTTCCCCGGCACTCCCCTTTTGTCTCGCTCCACTTCGAGTTCCCCCTTCAAACCCACTCCGTCCTCTTCGTCCTCCGAAATCCGAGACCCCCAACAAGGACAGTAAGGGTGCAGCGCTCTGCTCCGAGTCACTGAAGCCGAAGTCCCAAACCCCTCGCGCAACTCCGGAGTTGTATCCGGAGTTGACTGGAGTTGTCGCCGGAAATCCTGCATAGCCTTAACACTGAGCCAGGCCATGCACAACAATTCTGGAGTTAGATCCAGAGTTGACCAGAGTTGTCACTGGACCTCTGACATAGTCTTAACACATAAGCAATGCATCCAAAAACTTGGAAATAAGAAACATTGGGTTTCTTTCCTTCGAAACTCTCAATAGGGGTTTTCCAATTGAGATGATGCATAGGTTGATGATTATATATATGAAGTGTAGTTTCTACTGTATCTTGCCAGAAGATATCTGGTAGACATGCATACATATAGGCACATTTCCTGGGCTTTCTCAAGGAGTGTTCAGTTGAATCTCTCAGCACAACTGTTCTGTTGTGGTGTGTGAGGTACAGAGGTTTCATGCTTGATACTTCTGGATGAGAAGAATGTCTTGACATTCTGTCCTATAAATTCTCCTCCTTGGTCTGAACATACAAAGGTGACTCCCAGTGAACTTTGGATATCATGTAATACTATCTAGTATCGCCTAGTATCAGCTTGCCTCTTTTGTAGTATTATCAAATATTACCTGATATATTGATATGTCATTTGTGTGTTCCCACAATATTTCTGTTGATCAATCTGAGTGTGTTGCATGTGCTCCCTGTGCACCACCCTACACCCTGTGACTCTTGCCAGTGCATTTGCTGCCA
>JBBPLQ010000363.1:0-25361 GCA_038089855.1 Royoungia palumana
CAAGATGACGGGAATGTCGAGATCAAGATACGAACAGTTACTGGACCAAGGGAGCACACGGCTGTCCAGAATGTGAGCTCTTCGATGATTGACGATTTCATACTTACTTAGCTCGTCTACTCAGCCTCTTTGGGGAGAAGAGGCACGCCGAACAAAGGAAGCGATGGATATGTGCCGTCGCGCATTCGTTCGTTTTTACCAACTCCTGGGACTTGCCTTGGAATGGATCGTCTTCTTCATTCGTTTCCTCTTCGAATTCCCTGTTGGTTATTTATGTTTTGTTCTGGTTGGCATAGCTAGCCTGATTCATCGCCAGTGGGCAATTTCTGTGCTAGAGGTTTTAGTGCGATACACCCCAGATTATCTCCTTGTCAAGCCTTTTTGGCTCGGCATGCTCATCTCTATGCCATGGAACCGTTACGAGCGGTTCGGGGACGTTGCAGATTTGGAGAAGACTATTTCTTTGGAAGAGCACGTGTTGCGACTCACACCAAACGATCATTCGGACAGACCTTCATGGTTAGGCAACCTTGCAATGTCATTATTTGGTCGCTATGAACGCTTCGGAGACGTCGCGGACTTGGAAAAGTGTATCTCCTTAGAAGAAGAAGCGTTGCGACTCACGCCGGATCGTCATCGAGAGAAACCTTCGAGGCTAGCCGGCCTTGCGATGTCATTGTCGCGTCGTTACCAACGCTTTGGGAGCATCGCGGACCTGGAGAGGTCGATATCGCTGAACGAGGATGCATTGCAACGCACTCCAGACGACCATCCAGACAAACCTAGGAGGCTAGGCGTCCTTGCAGCTTCATTGTCGGATCGCTATGAGCGCTTTGGGGACATTATGGACTTGGAAAGGTCGATATCGCTGAAGGAGGATACAGTGCGACTTATGCCTGATGACGACCCAGACAAGTGCACAAGCCTAGACAACCTTGCGAGTTCGTTATGGAGTCGCTACGAGCGCCTTGGGGACATCGTGGACCTGGAAATATCCATCTCTCTGCAAGCGGATGCATTGCAACTCACACCGGATGATCACCCAGACAGACCTCTAAGACTAGTCAATTACGCAGTGTCGTTGTCGAGTCGTTTTGACCGCTTTGGCAACATTGCAGACCTGGAAAAGTCTATCTCTTTGAAGGAGGATGCGTTACGACTCACGCCGGACGGTCATCTAAGCAAGTCTTTCAGGCTGAGCTCTCTCGCGGGCTCGTTGTCGAGTCGGTATGAGCGCTTGGGCGATATCGCGGACCTGAAGATGTGCATGTCCCTGGGAGAGGAGGCATTGCGACTTACTCCGGATGGCCATCCTGACAAGTCCACAAGGGCAGCTGATCTCGCGCTGTCAGTGTCAGATCACTACGAGCGCTTTGGGGACATTGCGGACCTGGAAAGATGTATCCTTTTGAAACAGGACGCGCTGCGACTCACGCCAGATGATCATCCCGACAAACCTTCAAGGCTGGGAAACCTCGCCAGTTCGTTATCGAGTCGCTATAGGCGCTTTGGGGACATCATGGATCTGGAAAAGTCGATATCACTGCAAGAAGATGCATTGCGGCTCACTCCGGATGGCTATCCAGGCAAACCTTTGAGACTGGTTAACCTCGCGATGAAGTTGTCGAACCGTTATCGCCGCTTTGGAAACATCGTGGACCTGGAGACGTCGATGTCATTGGCGGAGGATGCATCACGACTCACGCCGGATGACCATCCAGACAAGTCCAAAATCTTGAGTAGCCTTGCGTGTCCTTTATTGAGTCGCTATGAGCGCTTTGGGGACATCGCGGATCTGGAAAAATCTATGTCTTTGGAAGAGGATTTATTACGACGCACCCCAGATGATCATCTAGACAAACCGTCAAGACTGGCCAGCCTCGCGGTGACATTGTCGTGTTGCTATAGTCATTTTGGGGACGTTGCGGACCTCGAAAGAGCTATCTCACTGGAGGAGGATGCGTTGCGACTCATGCCGGATGGCCATCCGGACAAATGTCTAATGTTGAAGGGCATAGCTCTGTCGCTTTTGCGGAACTTTCGACATTCCGGAGAGTTGCTGACTGTTGACCTTCACCGAGCCATCTCATATTCTTCCCGTGCTACTTATTCCTACACAGGCCAACTCTCTGTACGCTTCGAATCGTCCCAAGTTTGGATCCAGTGTCTTCGATGTCTTCCCCATGAAACTCAAACACAGTCACTCTTTGAAGCGTACACCGTTGCTGTCGACCTTCTTCCACAATTAGCATGGATCGGGCTGTCATTTCAAGATCGTCACCATCAGCTTGTCAAGGCTGCTGGCGTCGTGTCTGATGCAGCCGCCATTGCTCTTGACCTTCGCAAACCTGAGCTCGCGATCGAATGGCTAGAGCAAGGTCGTTCCGTCGTATGGAATCAGGTCTCGCAGCTTCGCACTCCTGTTGATGACCTCCGTTCTGCACACCCAATCCTTGCCGTTCAGTTTGAGCGCGTGTCGTGCCAACTTGAACGTGCCGGCATGCGGGACAAGGACGACATCTATGGTTTTACCAATTACTCGAATATGGAGGACGGTACGCTGGGCAAGCAAGCCAACCAGCATCACGAACTTGCTCTCGCGCGTGAGACACTTCTTGCCGAAATACGCTCGCTACCAGGCTTTGAAAGGTTCCTTCTCCGAAGAAGATTGATGAGCTCTTTAGTTGGACTCACGCCGGTCACGTCGTTCTTCTCAATGCCAGCAGACATCGGTGTGATGCGCTGGTCGTCACTGGGCGGTCAAAACAACTCATTCACGTCCCGCTTTCACGAATCGACTATGACGACATAGTTGGCATGCAGGGCCAGTTGAACAAGGTGTTACTGAACAAGGGCCTGCGTGACGAGGGGGATCCTGAAAGAGGTGCAAGGCTTGTACGTCTGGGAGCCGACGATGTGTTCAAAACCATTCTTTCCGACCTGTGGAACAAGGTCGTCAGCCCGATTCTTGATATCATCGGCCTGTCGGTATGTATTCCACGTCGATTCCGCATTTCGATGTTAATCGATAAGTCCATGTTAGACACCGCCTTCCAAACTCTCTCGTATATTCTGGTGCCAAACCGGACTGTTCACGTTCCTTCCTGTTCGCGCGGCAGGCATTTACGACGCAGATCATTGTGGGCCGAAACTTTCGAAATTTGCCATCTCTTCCTATATCCCGACGCTGAGCGCGCTCCAAGAGCAGCCCCAGCAAGATTTTCTGATGAGTCCACGCAAGGTTCACTTTCTCTCTGTTCCTCAGCCAAGCACAGATGGGCAGCATCACCTGGGTGGTGTGAAAGAAGAGATGGAGGTCATGAAGGCCCTGACGTCTTCGTCGCCATTCATGGACTTTCAGGAGGCGGATGGGACCGTCGAGGACGTCTTGGCGAAGATGAAGAAGTCTGACTGGGTCCATTTTTGCTGTCATGGTACGCAGGACCGTACGAATCCTCTCGACAGCGGCCTCCTACTCGCGGACGGAAAACGCCTCAAACTCTCCGACATTGTACGCGTGTCCCGCCCTCGAGGGGGTCTCGCGTTCCTTTCTGCGTGCCAGACTGCCGTAGGAGACGAGCAACTGTCGGACGAAGTGATCCATCTTGCGGCAGGGATGCTGCTTGCGGGGTACGATGGGGTGATTGCGACGATGTGGTCGATCATGGACAGAGATGCACCAAGGGTCACAAAGGACGTTTACACGGGCCTGTTTGGGGATGGCAGAGTGCCGGACAGTAGGCGAGGTGCGGAGGCGTTGCATGGTGCGATCGAGAAACTGCGCGAGTCTGGTGCGCCGTTTTGGTTTTGGGTCCCGTTTGTCCACTATGGATTATGAGGTGCTGTCGGGTTTCCGGGTATACTGGAGACTCACTGAATCGGAGTTGTCTGCGCTCCAACGACGTGGTGACTAAGTCCATTCTCAGAGCTTCTACTTTCGAAGCTGCGACATTGGTGGGACGTGGAGAAAGTCAAAGTATACTGACAATTGTTGGGGTGTCACCGATTCCTCGATTGTCTGGTTACAATGTGTACTTGTCCATTGGAGCCGATACAACGTCGACTGTGCTCCTTTTTGTGCTCCATATGTGACTACGGCGATGGAGCCGGGCGCTAAAGGAACACATGCTCGGATCGATGCCCATGCGTGGGAACACCTCATCGCAATCGTTTGTTGCCCTTTGACGTCCAGTTATGGTCATTCCAAAAGTCCCTAGCGTTTATCATAGATAACAGGAGCCTGTCCCACGGCGGGCGTACTCTGCTTCTTGGCTCTGGTATATACCCCGTGCGTCTGTCAACATCTTCTCACCTGCCCTATACCGTCTTGCCAGACATTCCCGCTGTCTCGGGGCTGCTTACGGGGCTTTACTTGATAATTCGCTTCCCCATGCATCATAGTAGGGAATGTGCTAATGGGGAGGCGGACTCGGATGCATTGGTCTCGTCGGACGAGTCGATGGTTATGTTTAGTACACTAATCACACGTAAGTTCCTTATAAACCTGCTCTAAAGCGCGACGGTCCGCTGATGGAGATGACGGTGTAGACACTCGCGTCACTCATGTTTCTAACAAGCTCAGGCGTATTCCCATCGGTTTCTACATGTCCGTAAAGAGTGAAATCGGGGTGCAGCGCACTGTGAACAAGCCCGCTGTGGTCGGCATGGACATGGTCGAATGGAATGACGAGATTGTGTTGTGAGTCTTCCTTCCCGTCTTGTTTGCTACTCATCTCACGATGTTCTTCAAGGCCCTCTGAGCATTCCTCGGAGGTATCTCTCTCAGTCATCGCATCGTTTGAATTGGGGTCAACACTGGGAGGCGGGGAGATTCTCTATAAGATCGAGGCCACCGTTGGGGAGTTACTTGACCGTGGTCGCGAATCCGAAAGTAAGTAACACCACCTCAAATTACTTTACATACCCAGGCTGAGCTACCTAGTCATCATGCTTTCCGGAAAAGAAGACTGTAACATCGTAATCAAGATCCGAACAGTTACTGGTTTAAGCAAATGCCTGACTTTCCCAAATGTAAGTCCTTCCTGATAGCGGCTCAGGATTGTATATTCATATGCACCATCTAGCCTACTATATCAGAGGAGACGCGTAAGATCGAGGAATCGATGGACATGGGCTATAGTGCACTTGTTCGTTATCGTGAGTTCCTGAAGCAACAGGAGCTGGAAGACTCGATCAGATACTTTGAACAAGCACGAGACTTGTGTCCACCCGACCACACTCGTCGTGGTACTGTTCTATACAGCCTAGCCAACGCGAAAATGATGGACTGCCGAATGAATGACGTTACTTCTGATCTGGACACGCCAATCGAATTGTACCGGACTGCCCTCTCTGTATGCTCTCACGATCACCCAAACTATCCATTGACGTTGCTCAGTCTCGGACTAAGCCTTAAAGCTCGCTTCCAAAGGCAGGGAGCCGAGGCAGACAGCGTAAACGGCGACCAGCATCTCTCCCAGGCTCTCGACCTTTGTCAGTCGGACAGCTATGTATACCAGGCAGCATTTTTCGCGATTAATAACGCTGCGTACCCCGAGCTACTTCCACCAAGGAAGACTCTACATGCCATCGAGCACAATGACAATGACAAGGAGGAAGCTGAAGAGGAGAAAATTGACAGATTGGACGCTACTTTGCAATCGATGTTCTGCTCAGATTCCTCTAGGCCTCCATTGCTCGACCCGCTGGGCGTCCTTTTCTGTATCCGATTGGATTGGGTTGGTAGCATAATCGATCGTGACAGAGCGATCTCAGTGCTAGAGCTTGTAGCACAATCCACGCCGGATGGTCACCCTGAAAAGCCAGTATGGCTCGTCGACCTCTCACGGTTACTGTGGAATCGCTATGAGCACTCCAAGGACGAACATGACTTACAGAAGCTGATATCGTTCACGGAGGATGCAGTAAGACTCACACCAGATGATCATCCGCAAAAACCTACCAGGCTAGGCAACCTTGCGGTGTCGATATCGTGTCGCTATGATCGCTTCGGGAATCTTGCAGACCTGGAAAAGTCGATATCATTGCAAGAAGATACAGTGCGGCTAACGCCGGATGAGCATCGGGACAAGCATACCAGGTTGTGCAACCTTGCGGGAGCATTGTTGAGTCGCTATGCTCGTTTCGGCAACGCTGTGGACCTGGAGGACTCGATATCATTGAAGGAGGATGCATTACGACTCACGCCAAATGGTCATCCACACAAGCCTGTAATGCTAGGAAGCCTCGCACAATCGTTATCAAGTCGCTATCAGCGCTTTGGGAATATTGTGGACCTAGAGAAGTCGATATCACTAAAGGAGAATGCATTGCAACTCACACCAGATGACCATCCAGATAGACCTACGAGGCTGGGCAACCTCGCGAGATCATTCTGGAATCGCTATGAGCGCTTCGGGGACACCGCAGACCTGGAGAAGTCAGTATGTTTGGATGAGGATGCAGTACAGCTCACGCCAGGTGATCATCCAGGCAAGCCTCAAAAAATACAGAACCTCGCATTCTCGTTATGGAGTCGCTATGCTCGCTCTGGAGACGTCGTGGATCTGGAGAAGTCACTATCCCTGAGGGAGGAGGCATTGAAACTTACGCCAGATGGACATCCACACAAGATTACAAGGCTAGCCGACCTTGCACATTCTCTATCGGGTCGATATGGACGCTTTGGGGACACCACGGACCTGGAGAAGTCGATATCACTAAGAGAGGAAGTGGTACGACTCACACCGGATGGTCATCCAGACAGGCCTGCCAGGCTTTCCAACCTCGCATATTCCCTGTCAAGTCGTTATGATCGTTTTGGAGATACCATGGATTTGGAAAAGTCGATATCTTTGAATGAGGATGGAGTGCGACTCGTGCCGGATGGTCATTCAGAGAAGCTTGCGATGGTCACTAACCTTGCCTATGCATTATCGGCTCGATACGAGCGCTTTGGGGACACCATGGACCTGGAGAAGGCTGTGTCTTTGGAAGAGAGTGGGGTGCGGCTCACCCCGGACGAGCACCCAGAAAAGGCTTGGCGGCTACAAAACCTTGCGTCCACATTATCAGGTCGCTATGATCGCTTTGGGGACATCGAGGACCTAGAGAGGTCGATATCATTGGGTGAGGACGCATTACGGCTTGCACCAGATGACCATCCAGACAAGCATACAGTGCTGCGCAACCTCGCGCGCTCATTATTGAGTCGCTGTGAGCGGTTTGGGGATATGATGGACCTGGAGAAGTCGATGTCCCTCAGCGAGAGTGCATTGCGGCTCACGCCAGAAGGTCATCCAGACAAACCTAGCAGGCTAGCCGACCTCGCTTTCTCAGTATTCAGTCGCTATAAGCACTCTGGGGACATCGCGGACCTGGAGAGATCAATATTGCTGAAAGAAGATGCTTTGCAACTCACGCCAGATGGCCACCCAGACAAGCCTCGACGGCTATATGATCTTGCGTCTTCACTCTCGAAACGCTATGAGGATTTCGGAGACATCACGGATCTGGAGAGGTCATTATCCTTAGATGAGGATGCAGTGCGACTCACACCAGACGGTGACCCAGAAAAGCCTGTATGGATGAAGACCACCGCTTTGTTACTTTTGAAGCGCTTCAGGCATTTTGGGGAGTCATCGATTCCTGATCTTCGCCGAGCTATCTCATATTCATCCTGCGCTGCCCATTCCTACATTGACCAGCCTTCTGTACGTTTCCAATCATCCCAAATTTGGATCAAGTGTCTTCGACTCCTTCCCCAGGACACTCAGTCTCTCTTCGATGCGTTCACCATTACGCTTGAGCTTCTTCCGCAATTAGCTTGGATTGGGTTGTCATTTCGAGACCGTTACCACCGACTCACACTTCTTGAAGCTGCAGGCGTAGTTCCTGATGCAGCCGCCGTTGCTCTCGATGTTCATAAACCTGAGCTTGCGATTGAATGGCTCGAGCAAGGTCGTTCCGTTGTGTGGGGTCAGGTCTCGCAACTTCGTACCCCTCTCGATGACTTGCGCTCCGTACATCCAGTACTTGCTACTCGGTTTGAGCACGTCTCCTGTGAGCTTGAACTTGCTGGTGTGCGGCGCAAGTACGAAATTTGCAGTTCCACCACTGGCAACTACTCAAATGTGACGGCTGGGTTGGTGGAAAAACAGTCCAATCAACATCATACCCTCGCTAGCCTGCGTAGATCACTTCTTACAGACATACGTGCGTTGCCCGGGTTTGAACGCTTCCTCCTCCCGAAGACAATTGATCAGCTCTCCGCTCTGGTGCACTCAGGATATGTCGTTTTCCTCAATGCTAGTAAGCAGAGGTGCGACGCATTGGTCGCCCTAGGATCCTCAAAGAGAGTCCTCCACGTCCCACTTTCGCGTATCAGCTACGCTAGAGTCGCAAATATGCGGCGCCAGTTAAATGGGATGTTGCGATATCACGGCCGGATTATCCGTAGCGATGAGATAGATCGCGAAGGAGGCGCAAGACCTACACATTTGGCACCAAATGATGTGTTCGAATCCATTCTATCCGGACTGTGGGATGAAGTTGTTCGCCCAATTCTTCTTGTCCTCGGCTTATCAGTACGTGACCCAAACAATAACGAACGTTTGTCTTGATTGATGATAATCTCAGACACCGCCTACTGAACTACCTCGTATTTTCTGGTGCCCGACAGGGCCGTTTACATTTCTCCCCATTCATGCAGCAGGCATTTATGGTTCAACCAAGCCGGGACCTAAACTTTCAGACTTTGCCGTTTCTTCTTACATCCCCACAATGAACGCGCTTCCGGAACTACCCCAGCAAGAATCCCCGACGGCTTCGAACAAAGTTCGCTTACTCGCTGTTCCTCAGCCAAGCACAGATGGAGACCTACCATTGAACGGCGTGAAAGAGGAAATGGGATTTATAAGAGAGCTGGCGTCTTTATCGCCGTTCATGGACTTCGAGGAGGCGGATGGGACTGTGGAGGACGTATTGGCGAAGATGAGGGAGTCCGACTGGGTGCATTTCTGTTGTCATGGCACACAAGACCGTACGAACCCCCTCGACAGCGGTCTCCTACTTGCTCATCGCATGCGCCTGAAGCTTTCTGATGTGGTGCAATTATCACGCCCTCGAAGGGGCCTTGCATTCCTTTCCGCATGCCAGACTGCGACCGGAGATGTCAAGCTATCGGACGAAGCGATCCATCTTGCAGCGGGAATGCTCCTTGCTGGGTACAGCGGGATCATTGGGACGATGTGGTCGATTATGGACAGAGATGCGCCGAGGGTTACCAAAAATGTTTACACAAGCTTGTTTGGAGATGGCAGGGTTCCGGACAGTAGGCAAGCAGCAGAGGCTTTGCACCATGCGGTTAAGAAGCTTCGAGACTCTGGCGCACCCTTTTTGTCCTGGGTTCCTTTTGTTCACTATGGACTATGAAATGCTGCTCTTAACCAGTACTGGTGGTGTATATCACAGTGGTTCAAGCACAAGAATTTCCTCATTGGTTCCGTACTATCACTGTAGCAATAGTTTACGTTCGGTGGATGCTGTGGCTGTGTTTGATGCTTGACGAGGAGGCCCAACGCGCGCTGTATACTCATCTTCTACCTATACTTCCTACCAGCTTTCCACGCTGTGTTTCCAGCCTTTCCAGCCACGACTCATGGACCAAGGCTGCTTGCCTGGCTTTACTTCACACTTTGGTTCTTCAATGCTGGTGCAGTCACGATTACCACAGGAGTGTGCCAATGAGGCGGATGATCGTGTGCTGGTGGCACCAGGCAAACCAACAGTTACGATCGACGCACGGCACGCATTAATCACTTGTAAGTTCTGTCCCACGAACATACGGCCGGAGAAATTGCTGACAGAGGTCTCTGACGCAGACATTCGTGTTACGCACATTTCCACCAGGCTCAGGCGTCTCCCCGTTGGGTTCTATGTTGTGGTAAAAAGTGAAAGCGGGACGTACCACACTGCGAACAAGCCCGCTGTGGTAGGCGAGGACGACGTCGAATGGGATGAGAAGATTTTGTTGTGAGTTTGCTTTAGCTTCGTCTTGTTTGCCGCTCGTCTAACAACGCTCAAGACCCTCTGAATCGAAAATATCCATCGTGGTGCTTGCATCCTTCGGGTTGGGATCGACACAGGGTGACGGGGAGGTTGTCCGCCAGTTTGACGTTACTGTCGGTGAGCTGCTTGATCGTAATGGTAGCGAATCCAAAAGTGAGTAACACCATTTCCGTTTGCTTCACACATCAGACTTCTTCTAGTCATCAAGCTTTCTGAACAAGACGATGACAGTGTCGAGATCAAAGTTCAATCAATTACCGGTTCAAGTGAATATGCAGCTGCTCCAAATGTGAGCTCTCTTCCGCGATGAGAATGCGTACTTATTTATCTTACCCGGCGTAGCCCACTCCGAGATCAGAGGAAACGGGTGCGATTCAAGAATTGACAGACGCAGGACATAGTGCACTTGTGCGCTATCGCGAGCTCCAGGAAGAACGAGATCTCGACGAATCAATCAGATACTTTGAGCTGGCACGGGACTTGTGCCCATCTGATCACTCTAATCGTGCTACCGTCTTATTCAACCTGGCTAATGCGAAATTAACGTTCTGCCGAGTGAACTTCGTTTCCCTAGATCTTGCTGAACCAATTGATCTCTACCGGACTGCCCTTTCCCTTCGCCCTCGTGGCCACCCTGATCATGCATCCACATTACTCAGTCTTGGAGTGAGTCTTAAAGCCTGTTTCCAAAGACAGGGGAATGAGGTGGACAAGGCAGAGGGCGACACCCTCCTCTCTCAGGTCCTTGATGTCTCGGCGCCAGATAGCTATGTGTATCATGCAGCAATTTTCGCACTTCATAGTGCAATGGATCTCCGGCTACTTTTGCAGAGGGATGCATCCCGTGCCGCCGAGCAAAGTGGCGATGTAGAGGAGGAAGTATCAATGGTGGAGAAAGTCGACAGATTGGATGCTACTTTGCAATGGATCTTCTGCCCAGACTCCAGGCTCTCATTGCTCGACCCCCTTGGCGTTCTCTTCTGCATTCGATTGAATTGGATTAGTCGTCTAATCGATCGCGAGAGAGCAATTTCTGTGCTGGAGGTTACAGCGCAATACGCCTCAGATAATCACCCTCACAAGCTTATATGGCTTGTCAACCTCGAGCAATTATTGTGGAATTGTTATGAACACTCCAAGGACATCGTGGACCTGGAGAAGTTGATATCGTTGATGGAGACTACAGTGCGGCTCATGCCGGATGGCCATCCACAAAAACCTGCAAGGCTAGGAAACCTCGCTGTCTCGTTGTTGAACCGTTATGACCGCCTCGGAAACCTCGCCGATCTGGAGAAGTCAATATCACTGAAAGAGGATACAGTACGACTCACTCCAGATGGTGATCCGAACAAACCTATCTGGCTGGGCAATCACGCGATGTCCCTGTTGAATCGCTACACTCGTTTTGGGAGCGTCGTGGACTTGGAGGAGTCAATATCATTGAGTGAGGATGCATTGCGGCTCACGCCCGATGGTCATCCAGAGAAACCCACAATGCTAGGCAACCTTGCGCGTTCATTGTCGAGTCTGTATGAGCGTGTCGGTAATGTCGCGGACCTGGAGAAGTTTATATCTTTGAATGAAGATGTGCTACAACTCACGCCGGATGGCCATCCTGACAGGCCATCGAGGCTAGGCAGGCTTGCAGCCTCGTTATCAAGTCGGTATGAACGTTTCGGAGACATCGTGGACCTGGAGAAGTCAATATCTTTAGAAAAGGATGCGGTGGACCTCATGCCGGACGGTGATCCAGACAAGCCTCTACAGCTAGGTAACCTTGCATATTTATTATGGAGCCGCTACAAGCACTTTGGGGATATTGCAGACCTGAAGCAGTCGATATCATTTGAAGAGGATGCAGCGCACCTCACGCCAGACGGTCATCCACACAAACCTCTACGACTGAACAATCTCGCGCTTTCATTGTCTAATCGCCACGAACGCTTCGGGGACATTACAGATCTAGAGAAATCAATATCATTGATGCAGGAAGCAGTGCGTCTCATACCAGATGGTCATCCAGAGAAGCCTCGACAAATGAGCAACCTGGCACGCTCATTATTGACCCGCTATGAGTGCCTCGGGGACGTTGGGGACCTGGAGAAGTCGATATCTTTGGAAGAGGATGGAGTACACCTCACCCCGGATGGCCATCCGGACAAGCCTCTACGGCTGACCAACCTCGCACATCCATTATCGACTCGTTTTGAGCGCTTCGGAGAAATCGCAGACCTGGAGAAGTCAATATCGTTGAGACAGGATGCAGTGCACCTTACACCAGATGGTCATCCAGACAAGCCTCGACGACTGAGCAACCTTGCATCCTCATTCTGGAGTCGCTATGACCGCTTCGGGGACATCATGGATCTGGAGAAGTCAATAACTATGGAACGAGATGCAGTGCAGCTTACACCGAATGCCCATCCAGATAGACCACAACGTCTGGGCAAGCTCGGACGTTTTTTGTTGAGTCACTATGAGCGTTTCGGGGACATCGATAACCTGGAGGAGTCCATATCATTGATGGAGGATGCAGTACATCTCACACCGGATGACCATCCAGACAAGCCATCACGGCTATGCAACCTTGCGGCCTCATTATCGAGTCACTACGAGCGCTTTGGGGACACCGTAGACCTGAACAAGTCACTATCTTTGGAAGAGGATGCGGTAAACCTTACGCCAGATGGGCATCCAGACAGGCCCCTACGACTCAGCAACCTTGCGTCATCACTATCAAGTCGTCATAAGCGCTTCAGGGACATCATGGACCTCGAGAAATCGATATCACTGAAAGAGGAAGCGTTGAGGCTCACGCCTGACGGTCATCCGGACAAGCCTGGTCGGCTGCATAGTCTCGCGTTCTCACTAGCAAGTTACTATGAGTGCCTCGGGGACACCGTGGATCTGAAGAAGTCAATATCATTGGAGGAAGATGCATTGCGGCTCGCGCCAAATGATCATACACAGAAACCAACGATGCTAACCAACCTTGCGCGTTTATTATCGAGCCGCTATGAGCGGCTCGAGGACATCGTAGACCTCGAGAAATCAATATCCTTGAATGAGAATGCATTACGGCTCATGCCAGACGGTCACCCTGACAAGACTGTATTATTCAAAAACATAGCTCTGTCACATTTGCAAAGTGTCCTGCGTCTTGGAGAAACGTCGAGTCCTGACCTTCGCCAAGCCATCTCATACTTCTCCCAAGCCGTTCACTCTAGCACAGGCTTGCCTTCTGACCGTATGCAGTCATCCCGACTCTACATCCGGTGTCTTCGACTCCTCCGTCAGGAAATTCAGTCTCTCTTCGATGCATACACTGTCGTTCTTGACCTTCTTCCACGATTAGCATGGATCGGGAAATCATTTCAAGATCGCTACTACCAGCTTATTGAAGCAGCGGGCCTAGTACCTGACGCAGCCGCTGTTGCTATTGGTGTTGACAGGCCCGAGCTCGCGATTGAATGGCTCGAACAAGGTCGTTCTATTGTGTGGAGCCAAGTCTTGCAACTTCGCACTCCTGTTGATGACCTCCGTGCCGCATATCCAGGGCTCGCTACTCAGTTTGAGCGCGTCTCTCACGAACTTGAACACGTTGGTGTTCAGTGCAAAAGTGAAGTCCATGGTTTCGCGAACCATTCCAATATGACGGACGGATTATTGGAACACCAGGCACATCAACAGCACAAACTCGCCCACCTGTATGAGAGTCTTCTTACAGACATAAGTGCATTACCTGGCTTTGAGCGGTTCCTTCTACCGAAGACAATAGATCAGCTCTCTTCACTGGTGCACTCAGGATATGTGATTATTCTGAATGCCGGCGAACAAGGGTGCGATGCACTGGTCATCCCAGCAGCCTCAAAGAAACCTCTTTATGTCCCACTTCCACACACCAGCTATGATAAAATCACGAATATGCGACGCCAGTTAAGTGGGCTATTGCGATATCACGACCGCATCGTCCCGCGTGACGAGATGGACCGTGAGGGGGATGCAAGACCTGTATGTTTGGCTCCTGATGATATGTTCAGATCCGTTTTATCCAATCTGTGGGATGATATCGTTAGCCCCGTTCTTGCTGTTCTCGGCTTATTAGTATGTGGCCCAAAATCAAGAAACTTCTTTCTCATCTACTGATAAAGTAACCTCAGGCTCAGGCTCGGTTACCGCCTGCTGAACTACCCCGTATTTTCTGGTGTCCGACAGGGCCTTTGACATTTCTTCCCATTCATGCAGCGGGAATTTATGATGCAGCCAAGCTGGGACCCAAACTTTCAAACTTTGTTGTTTCTTCTTACATCCCTACAATGAGTACGCTTCCGGAACTACCACAGCAGGACTCTCTGACCACTTCAAGCAAGATTGGCTTGCTCGCCGTTCCTCAGCCAGGTACAGACGGAGGACTACCATTGAATGGCGTTGAAGAGGAAATGGGCTTTATGAGAGAGTTGGCCTCTTCATCACCATTTGTAGACTTTGAAGAAGCAGACGGGACGGTCGAGGACGTTTTGAAGAAGATGAAGAGATCCGACTGGGTGCATTTTTGCTGCCATGGCACGCAAGACCGTACGAACCCCCTCGACAGCGGCCTCTTGCTCGCTAATCGCACACGCCTCAAGCTTTCTGATGTTGTGCAACTATCGCGCCATCGAAGGGGTATCGCGTTCCTCTCTGCATGCCAGACTGCGATGGGAGATGAGAAGCTGTCGGACGAAGCAATCCATCTCGCGGCGGGAATGCTCCTTGCAGGGTACAGTGGGGTGATCGCGACGATGTGGTCGATCATGGATAGAGATGCCCCGGGGGTTACGAAGGACGTTTACACGAATCTGGTTGGAGATGGCAGGGCCCCGGACAGTAGACGAGCCGCAGAGGCCTTGCATTACGCAATTGAGAAACTTCGTGACTCTGGTGCACCGTTTTTGTCTTGGGTCCCTTTCGTTCACTATGGATTATGAAGTGCCAGGCACAGGGGTTCCTCACCTATGAACACTAATCTACCTGTACCGGTGGCTTCATTGTATAATAAACAATGATGGCTGGAGTGAGAATCGTCAAGGTGAATTTATCAAGACCTCCAGACTAGTGTCTGCGACCAGCATTTGGGATCAGTTGGCACTGAGCGCAGGTCATAATCAGGGGGCTCCAATGTCAGTGGAAGATTGCATGGCAACACAGGGCAGGTAGTTTTGACACAAGAGGCAGGGAACCACACATGCAGTGCAATGATACATTGGTCTGTTCAGTATAAAGATTGAAAATCAGAATCATAGAGACCGAGGAAGGGCGCACAGAGGGCATAGCTGACCATCACGACGCAGGAACGGAGAAGATGGTAGATAAAATGGCCTTTGCTCCGACTTTGATACTTTTAACTATGTCTTGACACGTTCAAGTTACGGTGCGAGGAAGACAAGATACCTTCCGGTGGCACGTAACACAATGGGCTTTATAAGAATACACTGCACAGAAAGTGAGACCTGCGACGCATCCGCTAGATATGATGGCTACGAACCCCCTTTCAAATGGATGCACACCCATGTATACCTAAAAGTTAAACAGCTACGCGCCTACTATAGGTGGGAAAAGTACAGAAGTGGAGAGCAGGTGTCTGATTAAGTATACACAGGAACGCTGTACGAGGTTAGTAGCCTTGAATCTAAAAGTAGCAGTGATGAAAGGGTGATTTGGCGCAAGGCAGAATCATTGAGCCTGTTCAAACCGTCGGACTTAGGCTTGCCGTCTATACTAAGGGCGAACCTCGATATCCTTGGCCCGGGGAGGATGCGATGTGCTCCCAGCCTCCCACGGCCTAGTGTGACATGTGTGACGCATTGCTGTAGACCCAACCCAGCTACTTGTATCACTTTTTTGTTTGCTTGGACCAATCCATGGATCAAGACTACTTGCAAAAACCTACACAGGCTTCGCCACTCGGCTCTACGTTGCGATCATTGTTTCGTAGCAGTGAGGAAAGGAGACCAAATATTACACTGGTCTCGAAAGAGCTGATAAGCGCGAGCCAAAGTATATCAATCACTTGTAAGTTCTATACCATAAACCCGAAGGATTGCTGATCCAGATGTCGGACAGATATTTGTGCCACAAAAATTTCTACTAGGCTAAGACGTATCCCTGTCGGATTTTACATTTCCCTGAAAAGCGAAGATTGGACACAACGCACGTCAAATAAGCCCGCATTGGTAAGGAGGGACGATGCTGAATGGAATGACGAGATCATATTGTGAGCAATCACTCTCTTTGCGCTGTCTTCCACTTTTCTAATGCAGTTCAAGACCGTCGGATCTTCCGTCGACGATATCTCTCATATTAGTTGCCTCGTTTGAGCTGGGACCGACACTAGGAGACGGAGAGGTGCTTCGCATGTTCGAATTCACTGTTAGCGAGTTACTTGACCTCAGCGGTGATTCTGGATGTGAGTAACGTCATTTCTGTTTAGTCCACTCGCCCGGAATTATTGCGTAGCTATCGCGCTTTCCGGACAAGGCGATGGAGTGATCGAACTCGAAATTCGACAAATTAGTGGCCAGAGCGTGTATGAAGGCATATCAAAAGTGCGTTCTTCACAGTGACGCAGATTTACACATATATTTACTTGTCTCGCGTGGCCAGCCTATTACCCCGGAGGGCACGCTCCGGGTGGAGGAATTGACAAATATGGGTCATAGTGCACTTATTCGTTATCGTGGTCTGCAGGAGCAACGGGATCTTGACCAATCTATTAGACACTTTGAAGAAGCACGAGACCTGTGTCCGTTGGTCCACCCGAGTCATGCCACTGTTTTGTTCAACCTGGCAAATGCGAGATTGATGTGCTGCCGAGTTAACGGACAATCTACTGATCTTGATGCATCCATTGATCTATATCGTACAGTCCTTCGTCTCCGACTTCCCGGGCACCCAGATCGTCCACTTACACTCCTCAGTCTTGGCATAGCCCTCAAAGCCCGTTTTCAAAGACAGAACGACGAGGAAGATGAAGCAGAAGGGGACAGGCTCCTCTGTCAGGTTCTCGACGTTTCCGTGCCAGATAGCTATGCATACCATGCAGCAGCTCTCGCGCTTTGTGGCACCGCAGATGCTGAGATGGTTCCCGGGCTTGAGGTTCCCTGGCGAAACAATCTCGACGACGACGACGGCATTGAAAACGAAGATAATTACAGTTACAATGGCAATGAAGGTGATAGTGATGATGATAGCAGTGAAGGGGATGATGAAGACGGGAATCTTGACAGAATGGATGCTACTTTGCATTGGTTCTACCATCCAGACCCTAGTCACGGGGTACTCGATCACCTTGGAGTTCTTTGGTGCATTCCGTTGAGCTGGATTGGTTACAATACCGATCCTGGGAAGGCAATTGTCCTACTGGAGGCTGTAGCACAATATACCTCGGACGATCACCCTTACAAACCCAAGAGGCTAAATAACCTTGGGCTTGCATTATCGACTCGTTACGCGCATTCTGGAAACCTGGCAGACTTAGCGAAGTTGATACCAATCTTCGAAAACGCAGTGCGACTCACGCCGGATGGTCACCCACAGAAACCCAGACGGCTAAATAACCTCGCTCTTTCATTATTGACTCGCTACGAGTGCTTTGGAGATGCAGCAGAACTGGAGAAGTCGATACTGATCCTCGAGGATGCATTGCGGCTCACGCCGGATAGCCACCCAGCTAAGTCTATGAGGTTAAGCAATCTCGGCAACTCGTTATTGACTCGTTATGAGTACACTGGAGATACAATGAATTTGGAGAAGTCAGTCTCAATTGGAGAGGAAGCATTGCGGCTTACATCAAACGGCCACCCAGCTAAGCCTACGAGGCTAAGCAATCTCAGCAATTCGCTATCAGCTCGCTACCAAGCCTCTGGGGATGTAGTCGACCTGGAGAGGTCGATATCACTCAGAGAGGATGCAGTGCGACTCACACCCGAAAGTCACGCGGCCAAGCCTCTCTTGCTGAGCAATCTCGGGACCTCATTATCAGCTCGGTTTGAGCACTCCGGAGACATGGCGGACCTGGAGAAGTCGATATTTATCTTCGAAGATGCAGTAAGACTCACACAGGTTGGTCGACCAGCCTTAGCTTCTAGGCTAAACAACCTCGGGCTCTCGTTATCAGTTCGCTACGATCACTTTGGGGACACGGTGGACCTGGAGAGGTCGATCTCGATCGGAGAGGATGTAGTGCGACTTACACCGGATGATCATCCAGACAAGCCCGGAAGGCTAAACAACCTTGGGTCCTCCCTATCAAGTCGCTACGAGCACTTTGGAGGTGCGATTGACCTGGAGAGATCGATATCACTTCGAGAAGATGCAGTGCGACTCACACCAGATGGTCACCCAAGCAAACCCATGTATTTAAGTAACATCGCATTTTCATTGTCTGCTCGCTATGAGGACTTTGGAGACATAGTGGACATCGAGAAGTCAATATCGTTCGGAGAGGATGCACTGCGACTGGCACCCGACGCGCATATCAACTATCCCAGATGGCTTGGTAACCTCGGGTTCTCATTATTGACGCGTTACAAGCACTCTCGGGATCTATTGGACCTGGAGAAATCGATCACTATGTTTGAGGATGCAGTACGGCTCACACCGGATGGCCACGCAGACAAGCCCATTCGGCTGCAAAATCTAGCTCATCCACTCTTGCAACGCTTCCAACTTTCCAGTGAATCTTCAAGCTCTGATCTTCATCGAGCCATTTTGTATTCCTCCGAAGCAGTTCACTCCCTCACAACTCCGGCTTCCGAGCGTTTCCATGCATCCCACTTTTGGATAAAGTGCCTTCGCGTTCAGTCCTACAACCCACAGCTTCTCTTCGATGCGTATAGTGCCGTCATTGCGATCCTTCCACATTTAGCGTGGCTTGGTCTCTCATTCAAGGATCGTTATCATCAGCTTCTGTTGGCCGCAGGCGTAGTGTCTGATGCTACTTCTGTTGCTCTTGACCTTCACAAGTTTGAGATCGCCGTTGAATGGCTCGAGCAAGGTCGTTCCATTATGTGGAGCCAGGTCTCGCAACTTCGCACTCCTGTTGATGACCTCCGTTCCGCACACCCAGGACTTGCTACTCAGTTTGAGCGTGTATCACGCGAACTTGAACACTCTGGAGTTCGGCGCAAGAATGAAATTGATCGATATGCCACCCACGGTAGCTCCAATGGGATAGATGGGTTTTTGGAACGGCAGGCCTACAAACATCATACACTCGCCCGCCTGCGTGAGACTCTTCTTGCAGAAATACGTGCACTACCTGGTTTCGAACGGTTCTTCCTTCCCAAGACAGTTGATCAGCTATCCTCTCTGGTGCGTTCAGGCCATGTAGTTCTTCTCAATGCCAGCGAGCAGAGGTGCGATGCATTGGTTATCACAGCAGCATCGAAGAAGGTCCTCCATGTCCCGCTTTCACACACAAGCTACGCCAAAATCGCGGGTATGCGGCGTCAATTGAGTGGGATGTTGCGGCACCATGGCCGTGTAATCTTACGCGACGGGATAGATCGTGAGGGAGACGCGAGGCCGGTACATCTGGGGCCAGATGATGTGTTCGGATCTATTTTATCCAGACTATGGAGTGACGTCGTCAGCCCAATTCTTGCTATCCTCGACTTATCGGTATGTGACTCAATGAGGACTGAGTTTCATGCTGAATGACAATGCAATCTCAGACGTCGCCTGCAGAGCTACCTCGAATTTTCTGGTGCCCAACAGGGCCGTTTACGCTCCTCCCTATTCATGCGGCAGGTCTCTATGATGCAACCAATCCAGGGCCCAAGCTTTCAGACTTCGTTGTTTCTTCTTACATCCCTACAATGAGTACGCTTCAACAACCACTCCAGCTAAACCCCCAGACGACTCGGAGTTCGAGCACGATTCGTATGCTCGCTGTTCCTCAACCAAGTACAGACGGCGCCCTACCTCTGAATGGCGTGAAAGAGGAAATGGAATTGATCAGAGAGTTGACATCTTCATCACCCTTCGTGGATCTCCAAGAGACGGACGGGACTGTTGAAGACGTTCTGGCAAAGATGAAGGATTCAGACTGGATACATTTTTGCTGCCACGGCACGCAAGACCAGTCGAATCCTCTCGACAGTGGACTTCTACTTGCAGATGGCAAAAGACTTAATCTTTCTGATATAGTGCAATTATCACGTCCTAGAGGTGGCGTTGCCTTTCTTTCCGCATGCCAGACCGCAATGGGAGATGAACATCTCGCAGATGAAGTGATCCATCTTGCCGCAGGAATGCTCCTCGCAGGGTACAGCGGGGTGATCGCAACGATGTGGTCAATCATGGACAGTGATGCGCCAAGGGTCACAATTGATGTTTATAGGAGTCTGTTCGGAGATGGTAAGTTTCCAGAAAGTAGGTACGCTGCAGAGGCCCTGCATCGTGCGATCGAGGAGCTTCGCGACTCTGGTGCACCGTTTTTATCTTGGGTCCCTTTTGTTCACTATGGGTCATGAAATACACTAAAATAAACGTAGACAATGATTTGGCTACCCTAGAGCTAAGGAGTTTGCGTGGACGATCAGAGGTACTCACTCGGCAGAGCATAAAATATGCATTGATCAGGCTAGACAAATGTTGGCACACTGGCACGATTAGGGTGATCGAGCGGACAAAGGTCCTATGCCTGCTCAAAGTGTCTGATAGAGTCATCATGATCGAGATCTCGTTTTTGGAACTCGTGATAAGAATAAGGTGCCATGACCCATATCTGTTAACTCCTCGATCGTCTCCTTCGACACGATAGACTGACCAGAAAAGATGGGTGATGAACATGATGCCGCCCGTTCCAGAAAAGACGAGAGACGCCAAATCAAGATGGTCTATATACATACGAGGCAACTGAAAGTACGATACTGACGAGGGCACACGGGAAGAGTTATGACCGAGATTACATGTGGGCAGTCCTGTTCATACCTGATCAGAAATGTGTCCTAGAAAAGATACGAAGGTGCCCGGTGATCCATCGCCACATGGATGCTTTCTCACCCAGTGTTATCGTGAGAACTTATCAACAAAGTTGATGCAATCCCAAAGGACTAAAGCCACGCAAAAATCATACCTCGAGGGAAAAAAAAGTGAGTTCTGGTCAATCTGAAAAATATTATCAAGTGGTGTGATGCACTAGTTGAATCCAGATTCGCTGTCACTTAGGCATGTTGTGTTGCATCCCTAGGAGTCCGACTACACTTGGCACGTGGAGGTGTTGAAATGGTTCGTGATTCGTGAAGTAAATGCCACGCTTTCACCTGCTGTAGGCCAGAAGTGCGGCACAATACACCTCATGGTTCGTGCGTGGACCAAGTACATCTCTTTCCCTTGCCTACAAGTGTCTGGAATGAGGAGACGAGGATGCAGTTGAGCAGGTATTTGTCTTACGTGTCTCGTCAAAGTTTCTTCAAGGTTCTGATGAACCCACCGACTAGATTTCTTTACTACTTCATTTTCTTCGTTCCCTTGGTCATTTTTACACGTTTACTGCTGACGAAGCTCTCCGGGTTTCTTTACATTGCTCTTTTCTACCCCTTTCTGTTCGATCTCGGAGGCGAAGATCATTCAACTAGGCCAATTCCGGATGGCGGTACTCAGACACACCTGTCAGACTTCATTCAGGGAAGATCAGACGAAGTGGATTTGGATACGTGTTCTTCTGAGGCGACAACCATTGGAAACATATCTCGATGTCCCCTGATCACTCGTAAGTCCTGTCTCACAAACCTGAGCAAACTCTAAAATGTAGAATAGGTATTTGTGCAACGCATCCTAGCTCGAGGATGAGGCATATTCCGATTGGATTCTATGTCGCAGTACAAAGTGAGGCCGGGACACAACGAACTTCGACTAAGCCCGCGTTTGTATGCAAGGATACAGTTGAATGGGATGAGAAGATACCACTGTGAGTTGTCACCTTGTTTATCATGCTCACAGTTTATTCAATGAAGTGTAAGTCCCTCAGAACCGCTTGCGAATGTGTCTCTCATATTGTATGCGTCGTTCGAGCTGGGAGAAAGACTTGGTGCCGGGGAACTCCTCCACAAGATGGAAATCACTGTTAGCCAGTTACTTGTACGTCAAAAACAAACCAGACGTAAGTACTGCCATTCAGTTTCATACTTACGCCGACATCACCATGTAGTCGTCAAGTTTTTGCAGCAAGATAGCGGACATGTGTACCCTTCATGCTTTTCGTTCGAACTTGAGATGGATCAGCAAGTTCGTTCCCAGAACGAACACGCGGTTCTATCGAATGTGAGTTGGTTCGACAATCCAGCATTGAAATATTGTGTTTATGTTCCGCCGATAGCACATACTAGTAGTGTCAGAGGCGATAAAACGATTAGAGGAATCGACAGACATGGGTCATAATGCTCTTATTCGTTACCGAGATCTTCAGGAACAACAGGATCTGAACGAAGCTATCAGACACTTTGAACATGCTCGCGGGTCGTCTACGCTAGACTGCCCTAGCCATGCAACTGTTCTATTCAACCTTGCCACAGCCAAATTAATGTACTACCGAGTGAACAACGCCTCCCGTGATCTCGATGTATCAATCGATCTATATCGGGCTGCGCTTTGTCTGCGTCCTCGTGGTCACCTGGATCATCCATTCACGCTGCTCAGTCTCGGTGTAGCCCTAAAAACTCGTTCCCAAAGGAAAAACATCGAATCAGATGCGGCGGAGGGTAACGCGTTCCTCTCCCAGGTGCTTGATGCTTCCCTGGCGGACAGCTACGCTTACTATATGGCAGTTCTTGCGCTCAATTGCGCAGCGACTGGCGGCTCGGACCAGGGAAGGGTTCTTCAATTCAGGGAAGACGGCGACGACGTCAAGAAAGCTCAAAGGCTGGACGCTATCTTTCAGCGATTGTTCCTTCCCGATTCCTCCTGGAACACGTTGCTGGACCACCTCGGCGTCCTGCTCTGCGTACCGTTGAGTAGCATTGGTGACCTCCCTGATTCCGACGAGGCGATTTCCATCCTGGACAACATAGTAGCATCTGCCTCAGAGAACCACCCTGGCAAGCCATTTTGGCTGTATGACCTCGGTATACTGCTGTTCACTCGTTTCGGGGATTTAAGACGTACCCATGATCTGGAGAAGTCGATATCGGTGACGGAAGAAGCGATACGACTCACTGCCGACGATGACCCAAGGAAGCCTGAACGGACGAGAGCCCTATATGATGTGCTAATGATGCGCTATCAGCTCTTCGGAGACTTTGCCGATCTGGAGAAATCGGTGACCGCGTTGTGGCGGTGAATTAGGGGGTGGGACCTCACTCACCGTAACATGGGTGCGGCAAGTATGTACGGTTTGTTCATAAATCCTTCGGCATGATGAGCGAGTGCTCCAGGAGAAGCGCTATGTACGTCTTCTGGCCACTATGCCCGGCGCCTGTCCGCCTCATCTGCTTCAAACGACAATAAGTTCAAAAGTTAATATTTTATCACTCCTGTTGTTCCGATCTTCGTGTATCAATGTGTGCCTCATCGTTTGACAAGTTCTCACTGAAAGCTGCATAGCGGAAGCAGCCGGATCTGGGAGCTGTCCACTTGGGGGCCTGTTCAATACTTGTCGCTGGTATCCCTTGGGCCCACCGGCAATCCTATAACTCGGGGCTGCGTGCAATATCGGACACGAAAGCAACAATGTCCGTTGTACATCCCAGCCCGATTCCCGGGCCCATGCTGCTACCCATTTAGCGGTAGGCGACTGCAAATGCGTTTTGTCGATGAGTCGACTCAGTTCACTTATGATCACACGTTCTGAATGCTTTCTGTCACCTGTGTGGACTCTGCCGAGTCTTCGGAACGACTCTCCACGAGGACGACATCAAGGCTATCACCATGTAAGTTGTGCAGATGGCAATGCTCATAGCCCCATGCCACGGATTGATTCAATCGTGACTCTCCAGTGAGAAGTCTCAAGTACTCATTGACAATTGACAATTATGTGACAGGCACATCAGCTCTCACGAACCTTTTTTCGTTATCGACCTATGTCCCACCCTAGTACTATGTATCGACCAGTAAGTTTCGGTGACTTTACATAATATACCTCTCGGTTCGCAATGCGCGTCCTCAAACCAGGTAGGCATACTCATGCTCATCCAATACGCCATATATGCGTCACGGTACTTCTACGAACTCGAAGACATGTGTCGTTTTCAGTGAAGAAACGGATCACTACCCGATCAGTCCGGACTCCGGAAGCCCACCTGCTGACCTATTACTAGCAGTACGATCTCTATTACTGATGTCATTGAAACATGCTTGTAGCTCATCCTCAGACACACGTTGCACGTCGTGCTGATGACCATATTCAAAGGCACAACTTCTCAACAGGTGGGTTCTCTGTGTGTGCTGCCCGCTGGTAGTGGCACACAGGCAATTAAATCTGGCGAAACTACGGCCATGACATCTGGAGTTGGATTTCCCCCGACTGCACGCAAGAGGCCTTAGCATGTATAGGTGACTTGAGCCCGGAGAATCCTTCGCAGATGAGGAAGTGAGTGAAAGGCTAGGTTACTTGTAAAATCTAGTCCTGTGCTCGCTTAACTTTCACATTTTTACAAGCTGAGGAGGCCCACGAACATATGGGGATCCGATGTTATTTATAGAGTCATAGGACGAAATGGCAGTACTCGATCTGCTCGGTCACACTTTTTGCCTGTTATTTTTCAAAGTTTGTTTCCATTTGATCCTATCCACATCAGATAGGTATCTATGCTAGCTCACGACTCCGACCATGCGCCGCACAGCTCATACGTGAAAGTCACCGTGGTCAAATGCGGACACTGCCATCCTTTGTTCTCGGAGGGTAGAATTTGCAAAGTTGAGCGGGATGTAAAGTTATACGATGGTAAGGCAATGACAAACATGAGCCTGCTCGGATCCGACCTACTTGTTATCTCCGCGCTCCGATAGCTCCACGCCAACAAAGCGGATATTAAGATGCTTCGTATTCCGGCGCACAATATATCGTAACTTGTATGAACTGGGAAGCTCTGCATCGTTACGACAATATATCCGCCCAGAAAAGTGAGATCATTGATTGCGTAGCCTCAGCACAATGATCCTGTGTTCGGAGTCGTATTTAAAGATAACTGCCTGGCATAAGAAGGCGGCAGAATCCTACCTTATCCCATTCACACTTGACCCATTTGATTCTCCTTTCCACCTTCCGTCGTCAACGCCATTCATGTTGTTTCCGCTGGGACCCACCTCGTGTA
>JBBPLQ010000364.1:0-13557 GCA_038089855.1 Royoungia palumana
AGATCCTCGTCATCGTCGTCATCAGAAGGACCACCTCCAGGGGGTCCTCCACCGGGGGGGCCACCCCTTGGAGGCCCATTACCTCCGGGCGCCCTAGGGGGGCCTCTTCCATTGTGATTATAATTATTGGAGGAATTCCCTCCATTGTCTGAGTCATTCAGGCTAGGGGCGTTGTTCTCAGCAGCCACTGCACGATCCCGTGCGATCTGATGCAGCATAGCTTGGCCCCTCTGCGTACCATAGAGATGATGGATGATGTCTGAGTTCCGTCCAGATAAATATGTAGGACGGTTAGGCATGTTGGGGGCTAACCCCCTTGGGTCTCTATTCGACCTTTCTGGAGCTGTGTGACTCCGCTCTGAGAATCTTCTCTCGTCCTCGAGCAGCGTGTCTCTCTCGAGGAGTGGGTGGTTAATCCTTTCATGGTCGGGTACTCCCTCGACCTTTATCAGTGCTGCAGTGCCTGGGCTACTGGCCCTGGTGGATAGTCCTCCCTCGGACACGGCGGTCAGTGTCCTTAGTAAGCGCTCGAGTCGGTTGGCCTGGTGCTGGCCAGGGTTTATCCCATGGTTGTCGAACCCTTCCGGACCTCGACCGTACTCAATCCATCGGAGGTGGACTCCATCCAGGAACTCCTGGACCGCTGCTATAGCTAGTTGCGGATCCAGTGGGGTATCGCTGGGGTGCAATTCCCTTAACAAGGGGACTGTACCTTCAGTGTATACCTGGACGATTGGACTCTCCGTCCGTGCAGTCACTAGGGGGTCAATTGAGGAGCGCGAGAGGTCATTCTCAGTGTGAAGGGTGGTCAAGGGACTCATCGGGTCGTCAGCAGTTCTGCTTGTTGTTCCCTGTGTACCTCTCCCGACACTGCTCCTCAAGGATGGAGGAGATTGGAAGTCTCCGGGCATCGGTGCGGTGGAAGTCGCGCCGATGTTATGGGCTTGGGCCTGAGGGGCATCTGCCCTCTTCTTGCCCTTCTTAGACCGTTTCGGTATATCCGGTGGTCTCTGATCTCCAATCGTTGGATCGTTCTCGATAGTAGGCGGTTTTCCCGCCGCAGTGCGGGCACCGCTGCGTGTGATGATTTTACTCATCATTGGGAATAACGTTTAACGACGTTCAAAAAAATGTAAGGGGTTGGTATTAGAATTACCCTAGTCTTAGTCTCACGCGAGCGAACAATACCGTTGGTATTCCGCAAAGTGAGTAGGTTTAAGACAAAGGTAGATTGGCCCGTCGTAAGGATGAGCCATGGTAGTTATACTACTGTACGTACATGTGATATTCAGTATCACATGTACCCGTCGTCATATGAACGTATTTGTAAATCAATATGAGGGCCGTCAGCCCCTGACAGCAACCCTTCATTCCGCCCTTCCGTTACTTAGGTCCATTCTCCGACTCCATTGACCCTTCCGAACCTTACCGTCCCGTTCGTGTTACGACCTCCTCCGTTCTTGTCCTATAGACTCTGAGTCCTACTCCGTATATAAACCCGCATGTATTCATTGTAACTCTTCAGCTTGAATATCGACTAAGACTTCCCCGGCACTCCTCTCTTGTCTCGCTCCACTTCGAGTTCTCCCTTCAAACCCACTCCATCCTCTTCATCCTCCAAAATCCAGGACCCCCAACAAGGACAGTAAGGGCGCAGTGCTCTGCTCCGAGTCGCTGAAGCCAAAGTCCCGAACCCCTCGCACAACTCCGGAGTTGTATCTGGAGTTGACCGGAGTTGTCGCCAGAAATCCTGCATAGCCTTAACAGTCTGAGGTGGTCTATAGTCCAAAGAGAAAGAGAAGCAAGGATAAGGAGCGTAGTAAGAGGTACGACTATCAGAGGGGAGTTTAGTGGGGTACGGCAAAGTCTATTGTTGAGAAGGGAAACAGAGAAGGAGTATGCCTGGTCAAGCCAATCTTCAGCAGCCTCATCCTCTGGGGGATCTTTGTCTGATGGAGGCTGCTGAGAAAGACCGTCAGGGCCAACATGACGAGCAGCGGGGATATGATGTATCTCAAAATGAAAAAGAAGTATACCAGCGATCCAATGGTTGATGGTCGCGTTCGGTTGCAAGTCCAGGTTATTAATCATACCCTGGACGTACTTAGCATCCATTTCTACGATGAAGTTGGTAAGACTGAAAATGAACACGCGGACTGCGTGAAGTGCATGAAAGAGTCCGCATAGCTCGAGTTTAGCCTGAGAATAACAGCTCTTGACTTCGGTGAGGCTGATGGAGCCAAAATGGTTGGGATATTGCTTCCTGTCTGTGCCCTCCTGAGACAGGATATAGCCGACCGCAATGACTGAGGTGTCTACTGCTAAGACCACCTCTCGGTCCGACTCGTAGTCTAAGTGACGGAGTGCAGGGGACTTAATGATCTCGTCCTTCAGATGAACCATTGCGTCCTGTTGAGCAGTTCCCCATTTGAAGGGTACTCCTTTGCATGTTAAATCAATTAGCGGTCTCGCAATAGAAGCAAAGTTACGGATGAAAATGCGAAGAACTCCACAGGTCCCTAGGAACCCGTGGACTTGGGTGAGGTTGGCACAGTCAGGCCAGTCCCTAATCTTTTGGACCTTGGACTTGTGGGGAACCCGACCATCAAAGGTACATTTGTGCCTGACGATGGTAGCGTCCAGAGCAGCAAGTACAAACTTCTTGGCAGAGACTGTTGCATTGACGTTTTGGAGGCGCTGTAAAATGCGATGAATGACAACAAGATGATTCCAGATGAAAAGGCAGATCCCCGGGTTTTCGGGGATGGTCTCGTAAGACCTGTCTGGTCTTTGGCGCTGAGTGGTCTCGGACTTCACAGGCAAGTCATCAACGAACGGCATGGTATGGTGGGGAATCTCATCCTGTAATATAAACGACATGTCAGCTTGATAGATCTGTACCGCATTTGTATGACCCATAGGAAGGGTCGTTAGGTGATGAGGACCGAGCGGACTATTGAAGGTGGTCATATCACGAGATTCTGCGTGCAGCGGTCTTTGGTTGTAGCCGGCGAAGAGGTCCATCATTCCATAGACTGCATACCCACCGAAAGACTCGGCGAGGTGCTCGATGAATGGAGGGACTGAGGAATCTCGGATGGTGACAGCATTTAGGGGTTGAAGGTCATGGACAAGATGAAGGGTTTTGCCGTCCTGCTTAAGCACACAGAACTAGCGAGAGCGGTAGGCTGCAGCAGATGGTTTGTATACTCTGGAAGTGATGCGGTCTTTGATGATTTGGATGGCTTGATCACAGGCTTTCAGGGGAATGGGGATGTTACAGAGAACCCACAGCATATGAGGTATGGTCGGTATCTTGACCGGTGGGAAATAGCGTTCATCAAGACACCTGTGCTCAGTGGGGACCCAAGCAAAGGTGGTCTCATGGTTTCAGACTATCCATCAAACCAACTTAACCTCTTCAGGCCATAGCCACTTCGCGGGGTCGAGGTCAAGTGTGTCTGCACATTCCTGGGTGAAATGGGCACCAGGAACGAAGTCCGGTGGGTGAGTAGGTAATGGAACAAGACCGGCCAAGGGGCCATCTGGTAGGTGGCACAGTATGCGGTACTCCTCCTCGAGAGGGGCCACAACTGGCCTAGCCTTCTTTGCAACCGGTTTGTAAGCGAAAGAGTGGAGAACAGGATCAAATGAGAAGGTAGAGTTGAAGGCGGAAATAGCAGAAGAGGATAGGGCAGATTGGGTAGAAGACAAAAAGGTATACTTAGAAGACTGCGGGTGTCTAGTATAGCCCGGCAGTCTTGGAGCGGTCAGTGGTGCAACGGATAGAGACGAATGGAGGTAAACGGAAGACTGTGGGGACTCTCCCCAACCTTTCGGTGGATCATCGATGTCTAAAAACCCATCTGTAACTCGATTTCGGGGTTATGGTTAGTGCAAAGAAGTCCATGGCAACAGCGGGGACATCCCTCCATCCAGGGATGGGTAGGTAAGTGGAACTCCTTGCCCATATTTGGGTCTCGGAGCATGATCGTTTGTCCCCTGTTAGGGAAATCGTCAGTAGACGTGCTCATAATGCAATGAAAGGGGCGGCCGAGCAACAGATCGAAGTTGGCTCGTTTGACCACTTGGACCTGGAGACAAACCTCCCCTGTACCGAAGTCTAGGGGTAAGTTTTCAACGACGCCTATAGTAGATTCGGTGGTGGTGTTAGCGTTAGACATCATCATTAGGTGATCGGACCAGACTGGAAGTCTGAGGTCTTCCCACACCCATCGAGGCATGGCTACAATCTCAGACCCAGTGTCCAAGACTGCAGTTAGAGTTCGATCGGTTCCAAGGACTTTAACCTGTAAGGCACACAGGGGCATGCTGTGGGAGCCTACTAGACGACTATCATCGCTTTGAAGGATGTGGTCGCCAAACTCTCGGTCGATAGCCATAGGATCACGACCAGCAAGCTCATTGACCTGAACGACGTCGGTGGTAACAGGAATGCAAACAGTAGTAGAGACCTCTCTGAAGTGCTTGCACACTTCTGGGGCTGAAGAGAGGAGGTCCATGACTGAGACTGGGACAGTGGTCTCCAGAAGTCAGTCTACGATATGTTTTGGTGCAGTCTTGTCTTTGAGGGGGAAGGAATAACGAAACTGCCCAGCAGGGGCAGCAGCAGTGTTGGAAGAGTTGGGGTGAAAGGAGGAGTTGGTGTTTTGGTTAGGGAAGGTGGATGACAAGGAAGGTCCAGGGGCGGATGTGGTAGTTGGCCCCGTGGACTTCGATGGTCCTGAAGACGAACCGCAGGCTTCGCGGACTGCAGGTGAAATAACCTCCTTGGTTACTGGTGTCGTATGAGTGGTGGTGTGATCTGATTTACAAGGTGGGATCTCTATCCCGTCGAAGCACAGACGCTTTCCCTTGTCTTTAGCCTTTTCGGCTTTAAAGGTAGCAGCTGCATGAGCCATATAGGTCTGGAATTCAGGGTCAGTTTCTTTGGCATCTTGGTCATCATCCCAGCCATTAGCTGGGGTTAAGAAGACCAACGGTTCCATGTCCAATACTGCGTCAGTATCGGGTATGGTTAGAGAATAAAGTCCAGTTGTAATATGGGCAGACAGTGCTGCTGGTGTAGGAGAGCAGGGTGACAATCGGTCAAGGCAATCTTTGAGGCAACGTGTGCCATCAATTCTAGGGATGTGCTTCCTGTCAGGAAGGCAGAGCCGACCGTCGGGGCTCTTACGGGCTTTATCCACGGCGAGATACTCGGATACTTGGGGGCAAGAGCTAATGAAATGTCCATACTGGTCACAGAAGGCACAAGCACGGTTAGTTTGACATTGGAACACCACTTGCTCTTGTTTAACAACTACTGGCCGGGCGGTCAGTGCTGGGGAGACCAGCAGACTTGCGGCTGCCCAGGCGGGGTATGAGGTAGGTGGTGCTAGGTAAGGTCTGGCAACAGGGACCGACAAGGGGCGAAGAGCAGTGCCAGTCAGAAGGAATTCTGTGGCTTCAATGGTGTCGTCCATGGGGTATGGATTGAAGGGGTGAAGATTGCTTTTAGTAATGGACAGGTGGTGGTGGACTTTGGCTTTGAGGTCGTTTGGTAAACCACCCAAAAACAGGGTGTCATGGTCTAGCTCAGAGAGCTCCCATGCTTGAATAAGCGGGGTGACCATCTTTAGGAAACCTCAGCAGTACTGTGCAAACTCGGTTAGCAACTGCATCAGCTTACTCTTGGTTTCCTGCACTAGACGCTGCAGGTCTGCATGGCTATATTTGTTGGCGCCTTCGCAACTGGGGTATAACTTCTTTACCGTGTTAACGAACGCAGTCCAGTCTGCAGCTGAGGCCTCGGTGAGGGTTCTCCAGCAGTCAGACTCATCATAGGCTGTGTATCTTAAGGTGGTGCAGATCTTTTCGGTGTCGTTAAGACCAGCAGTGGTAGCTAGGGTTTCAACTTCATTGAAGTAATGAGGGAGATGGATAGGTTCGGACCCGTCGAACTCGGGGGCACCCCGAGCACTGCGGGCAGGCATCACAGCTCCTGGTTGGGCCATTATTCTTTGGGGGTTTGGTGGTTGTGGAGTGGGAGATGGAGACGGAGTATGAGAAGAGGTCAAAGACAAGGTCGAGGAAGATGAGGAAGTACTGGTGGATGATGGAAGGTAGACCGGTGGTGATGGACTTAGACTGAAGGAGTCTGTGAACTGTCATAAGAGGTCGGCGAGAGACGGAGCTGATGATGATGTCAATGAGGAAGGAGAAGACAGTGACGGTGAAGGTGACGATTGGCTAGAGATGAGTGGTGAAAGTGGGGAAGAAAATGGGGAGATGGGGACTTGATGCCGGACTCTCGTTGGGGTAGATTCTACAAACGTGCCAGGAATGAAGGGTCCTAGGCTCGGTTCGTCAAGTAAATTTTCGTCTGTAGGGTTGGAGACAGCAGATCCAGTCCGTGCAGGGATCTGCAAAGGACATGGTGGCAGTGTATTTTCTAAAAATGGGGGTAGAGAATGGAGGCAGTGATCTATGAACCAATCGGAATGGCTAGATGGATGGTCAGTAGTGTTATCCGATGGGGTAGGCTCTCGGTCCGATAAATCAAGAAAGTTACTGTGGCACTGGTTGTTACGAGGGGAAATCAGCCGAAAGAACATAGAATCTTCTCCGATCTGCAAGTTACGGAAATGCTCGAGTAAATTTTCGAGTTCTAGTCGCTGGGGCATGGGTTGAAGACTTCGTCTGGAACCCCAATGTGAGTCCCTCACAGTGGGCTCCAGTTATAAAGTTGATAAGAACACTGGGAAGACTGGGTAGGTAGTCCCTAGGGCTCCTAAGGGATATGTGTGAGTGGGGGAGCGTGATGTTTGCCCCAAAAGGGACTCAGAGTGCCAAGGAATGAGAGAGGAAGGTCTTTGAAAGGACGCCCAAGCGAATGGCCGAGACCGATGGTCGAAAAAGAAGCCCGGCGGTCTTGAAGACTGCAGCGTGGGTGAGATGGTAAGAGAAAGGAAGAGTGATCGAAAGGTAAGACAGTAAGATGGTAAAATGGTGAGTGGTGACGGTCGGTAGCAGTAGTCGGTCATTTGTGAGCTAAAACGGAGCTCTCTTCTAAGTCCCTACAACATTGCTATATACTCTGGAGAAGTCTAGAGTTCAGGTACAATGAGTAAGGGTAAAGTCTAAAAGGGGAAATGAAATAATAAAGTTTTGGACAAGTTAGAATGAAACCATACACAGCCACATATACGGCAACTAACTCTAAGAAGGTATGATGAAAGGGGAAGGTGCAATATAAGGCAAAAGAAGAGTCCGCGGTCCTCAGTCCAAAGCCCAAGGAAGACCAATACAGGCTGTCTTTCAGGCGGTCTAGTAGGAAGTCCACGGACTGGTCTAAGTAAGAAATGAAGAAGAGAATCAAGTCCGTGAGGGTAAGTAACCTCTGAAACAAGGCATGAGGAGGAGATATGACTGTAGAGATGTACAAGTCTCCACACTGGGACCCCACCCTGTTCCTTTTTGAGATTCTATCCTTCCCTCTTTCCTGATCCGCATTCCCTTAAGGAATGACTCCATTCCGCTGACCTGACTCAGCCTTCTCCAACCCCTATAAAAGCTGTAGAATACTCGCCTGTACCCTCCAGCTTAGTTCTACTCAATTTACTGTGCTCAACCACTGTCATCCTCTGAATCCTCCTCACTCTCTGGAGGATCCTCCCTTGAACCCTTCGAACCCCTACAATGTGCTAGGGATCCCTTGAACTCTCGAAACCCCTCTGGCAAAGGTATCCTACCTTTAAACCATCAACTCCTGCCTTCCAGCAAGAACCCCTATTTTCGGAACCTTTGGAACCCCTGTCTCGGAGCGTTGGAACTCCAGACACATCGAAACCTTTGACCTTTTGTCATCCAACAGAAGCCCCTATTCTCAGAACCTTTGGAACCCCTATCTCGGAATGTCAGAATCCTTGAGCCACTGAGTTAATGCCAGTCCCTATCCAGGGTTGTCGTAACACTGGGTGTGTCTGACTTGGTGATCCTCATCGAATGGTGTGGGTGGATGGTTCACAAATCATCCTTCATGGAGGTGATCTAATTCATTGTGTGCCATGTTCAGTTTGTCATGCAGCTTGTGGCAATCCTTGTGAAGGAGTTCATTTTGAACGTGTAGCTCAGAGTAGGTCTTGTGACCACAAAAGCATGCAATCATGTCGAGAAGGTCTGTGGCAGCCTTAGTGGTGGTCCCAGGGTTTACAGTGACAGCCATGCTGAGGTGCAGCACGTAATCATGACATTTGCCACGTCTTCCCTGTGATGGATGAAGGGTAGCTGTGGGTGTGAGACCCACTGGGAGGGAGCATAGGTGGTCATGTGATGGGAATGTTTCGAATGTGATTTATTGCATGGTGATGGAGGGCTGTCCTCCCTGTGACTGTCATATCCCAATCTGCAAGTCTGACCTCCAATGCTACTCCAGATCTAACTCCGTGGGTTTTGTTCGATATCTCTTTAAGTATGCATCCCCAACACTTGGACTTGTACTCTGCTTCTCCATTCCTTGTTTCCATATATGTTTCACCCTGTATTTGATTTAGACCCTAGTTACCTTTGCCCCTGCGACTCACTTGAGTGTGCAGCCCTTCATTCCGCCGTTCCGCTACTTAGGTCCATTCTCCGTCTCCGTTCTCCATTGACCCTTTCTGAACCTTACTGTCCCATCTTTGTTATGACCTCCTCCATTCTTGTCCTATAGACTCCGAGTCCTACTCTGTATATAAACCTGCATATATTCGTCGTACCTACTCAGTTTGAATATTAACTTAGATTCAACTCCTCCTCTGACCTCCGACTCGAGCCTTGCTTGTCTACTCCAACTCAACTTTGTTGCTAGTCAACGTCTAAAGTCCGAACCTCTGCTCCTCCAAAATCCAGACCACCTCTGAGACTCAGGCAAGGGCACAGCACTCCACTCCGAGTTGCTGAAGCCAAGGTCCTACCTGTGCACTTAACTCTGGAGTTGACCAGAGTTGACCAGAGTTGACCCAGTCTTAACAGTGACACTTGCTGCTGCTGCTGATCTGATGGCTCATACGATTGGACATAGATGCAGGTTTGGGGCCTGTGTCAGGAGCACACACACTGTCACATGAAGGGGACCTGCCATGAAAGCAGGAGGAGGATGGGAATGGGGATCAGTGTCAATAGGAGGACATATTCATGGTGAATGTTGGGGAAGAGAAAGGAAAGGGGATGAGGTGTGGTGGATATTCCACCAAATTGCACATGTGATAGTGTGGTTATGAAAATGAAAGTGGGATGTGGTGGGCATACCACCAGTTGCTAAACATGATTGTGTGGTTAAGAAGAAAGGGAAAAGGGAAAAGATTGATGAAGTCTATCTACTATGTATTACCTAAGCAAAGCTGTGTTGTTTTATTAGCCAGTTTATGTTGTTATTTTTATTTTTATTTTTATTTTTAATTGTTTAACCAAGTGTAGTCATCATATCTGACTACCATGTTCACCTGTATGCTGCTGTGTACTGCTTGCCCTTTGGGGCAATTGGCATATACTTTGTATGCCTTGGAGTTTGAGGTACCTGTCTAGGGCCTCAAGCTTGTTGCAATTGGAGCTAGGTTCCCAAGTGGAGTTGCCAAGGTTCCATCATACAAGGAACTCCACCTTGTTTGCCACCCATCAATGAGCAACAATCTCATCAACGAACCAAATGAACCATTCATCCTCGTTGGCAATGCTGACATTGTAGAACATGTGCACATCCCACTTTGGGAACAGCATATTGTCATTCATTTCATACTTGCATAGCAATCCAACATGGAATGTTGGGTGAATACATTGTTTCTGAAAGTCTTCTGGCAGGTCCAGGGTGTAGGTGTCGTGGGCACCATTTTTCTTTAGGATCTTCATTGGCCTGATGTATTTGGGCATGAGCTTATGAGCTTGACCCTTTGGCATTGATAGATTCTGGGAGGAGAGGTACACGAGATCTCCCTCCTGAAGCATGGTCCCTTTGGTCTGTTTCCTATTTGTGTGATGCACCTGGATTATGTGACTCTTGATGATGGTGTGATACTCCATCTCCAGGTTCTCCATGGCCTTCTTGACAAAGGCCTTGACTCTAGGTGCTATTAAAGGGTTCCCTTCTTCAATGCATTGCATCAGTATGGGAATATACCTATAGTTAAGTTCAAACGGTGTGAACCCGGTCGAGCTGCTTATGCTCAAGTTGATCACAAATTCAATCATCAGGACCTTCTTGGTCCAATCCTTTTGATCTGGTCTCACAGATGCTTGTAAGATTTGCATGACATTCCTGATGGCTCTCTCTGAGACACCATTGGTTTGTGGGTGAAATGTGGTCAACATAAGGAGCTTTGCTCCCATCATTCAGTGCAGTTCATGCCAGAATGTTGATGTAAACTTTGCATCCCTGTCAGAGACTATCATCTCTGGCAACCCATGCAGTTGCACAACTTCCTTAATGAACAGGCAGGCAAGTTCGGATGCTCATACTGTCATTTTCACTGGTATCAAGTGTACCATCATGGATGTCAAACAACATATGACCACCCATAGGTAGTTGTATTCTTCACTCAGTGGGAATGGTCCCATGAAGTCCATGGCAATTGTTCCCCAGGGTCACTTGGGTACAGGTAAACTATGCAGTAGACCTTTGGGCTGTTGGTTGTCACTCTTGGTGACTTGACAGGTTGGGTAGGTACAATAGTATTTGTCTACTTCCCAGCCGAGCCTTGGCCATCAGTACCATCTACGGATATAATCTGTAGTTCTTTGGGACCCAAAGTGTCCTAGCACCTTGTGTGTGTGCTCCACGACTTTGGCAACTATGTTGTCACCTTTGTATTTTGCTCTTGGGAGGCACAAAACCTCCTCACCCCCTCAATTCTTCATGTAGAGGAGATGTTCTCTCTCTACAAATTGAGGGTGATGGCCTAGTTGGGCCTGAACCTTTGAGAGTATGGGTTGACTTGATACCCCAGGCAGACCGTGTCCAGAAACTCTGGTGCATTGCCATATGATATTGGCAGGGCTCTAGTGGTCTCTGCAGATTTGAGAACTGTCTGATTCTCTCCCATAATTGTACAGGGGCATCCTCTGCTGTCCTTTTCGTTGCTGAGGCCATCTCTTGAGCCTCCAATATGCAGTTTTCCTGCTTCTCTGCCGACCATCTGTGTTTTCGAGGAGTAGAGTCCTCTACTACTTGGGATGCTTTCAGCTCCAGCCACTTATCCTGGGGGAGATTGTCCCCCTCTGGGTCCAGGTGCACATCTGTGTTTGCCCAATCGACCTCTTCATTGGAGATGTCTTCACCTTCTTCTCTCATAGTAGCGAGACAAGCAGTCTGCTGCTTGATTTTTGGAACCTTTCATGTAGATGACTTTGGTATTGAATCTTGACATATAGTCGATCCAGTGGACTTGTCTGCTGGATGGTTTCCACTGTGTTTTGAGGTAGCCAAGAGCCTTATGATTGGTAATGATCATGAATTTGAATCCAAGGAGTTTATCCTCTGTCACATGCCGTTCCTTCAAGCAACTCCATACCTCCAAAATGCAACTCTAGCATCTTTGTGCACTTCAATACCTCATCCATAGTATCTCTGTCCCTCCGTCACTCTGTCCTCCATGTCTCCATTATAGTTACATTCCATTTCATTCTTGTCATGTAAAACCTCCATCCCTAGTTATGTACCTCCAACCCTGTATGTACATTCTCCGTCTCCATCTCTGTCTCCATTATCTATTTTATGTACATTGTACATTCTCTGCTGACCCTTGTCCATTCTCTGCCTCTGACCCTTACTCCAGCCCTTCTGACTCTGGCCCCTTACTCCAACCCTTCTGATCCCGGACTTATTTCATCTAGTTATGTCCTCCAACCTCCATATATAAGTCCAAGCTTTGTCATAGATACATCAGCTTGAATATCAACTTAGACTTCCCTGGCACTCCTCTCTCATCCTGTTCCACTCCAAGTTCACCTCTTCACCCACTCCATCCCCTTTGTCCTCTGAAATCTGGGACCATCAATAAGGACAGTAAGGGTGCAGTGCTCTGCTCTGAGTTGCTGAAGCTGAAGTCCCAAACCCCTCATGCAATTCCAGGGTTAGATCCAGATTTGACCAGAGTTGTCACTGGAATTCTGACATAGCCTTAACATCCTCCCATTTTAATAGGGCCTTGATTATTGTGAGGGTTTCTTGCTTGGACATCCTATAGTTCTATTGAGCATTGCTCAACTTTTTTGACATAAATCCTGCCAGTTGGCAGCTTCTCCAATCAGGTCCTTGCCCATATACATAGTGCTCCAACTCCATAGAGTGAAGCATCACAAATGAGCCATATAGGCTCCTTCTTTCGTGGATTGATAGGTCGCAATATTGGGTACTTGCATGCCAGGTTTTTTATCATCTGGAAGCATTGATTGTGGACTTCCCTCCATTTATACAGATGTCCGTTTCTTTGTATACCTATCATAGGTGTTGTATACACCAATACATCTGGCATAAATTGTGCTAGGTATTCAACAAGTCCAACAAATCGTTGGACTTTGTTCAGGGACTTGGGGGTCCTCCAATTGTAGATCTGAGACATTTTGTCTCCATTGGCATGTATTCCCTTCTCGTCAATTATGTGATCCAAGCAATTGAGCTTGTTGGCATAAAGGTCACACATCTCCTTCTCAAGGTAGAAGCTTGCCTTTTCTAACAGATCAAACATAATCTGGAGGTGCCTCTCATGGTCCTCCAAGGTATTACTATAGATGTATACAAAACATCCGATGCAATCCTGAAAGATTACTGTCATTAGACATTGAAATGTTGTGGGAGCGTTGCAGTCCCCTTGTTGCATCACCATACTGGTGAAAGTCCTGTAGATGGTGAAAAACACTGTTTTCCAAACATCTTCTGGTTCAATACAAACTTGTTTGTATGCGTTCAACAAGTTGATCTTTGAGCAGTATTTTGCTCTGGCTATGTCCATGTGTATCTGATCCTGATCAGGGAATGGGGTTACATCCTTGATTGTGTTATTGTTTCTTTTGCAATAGTCTGTGACTGTCTGCAATTTTCCACTCTTCTTTGGGATGCATAGCATCAGTGCAGCTCGGGAAACACTTTTCATGACCCACCATCCTGTACTTGTATATAATTGGATTTTATCCGACAATTGTTGTTTCAGCATGTCAGCGCAACAAGGTAAGTGGTGAAACAACTCTAAAAGAGTGAGCTGTTATGTGAGCATAGAGAGGAGAGAAAGAAGGAGCAAACATGAAAGAAGGATTAACTACATCCTGAGAAAGCGTTGCTTTGTCCAGCTGGCTTTTAAAGAGGAAAGACCAGAAGAACTTTACTGAAGTTCTCTGGTGTTGACATTGGATTTATATACTACTCATACATGTTTGTACATATTTGTGCTATTCTAGAGAATTCCATAAGAGAATGAATGTGATTGGCTAATGAAAGTGGAACAATGCATAGCATCAGTAAGCATGTGATGTCATAGATAAGAGAGGAAAAGGCCATTGATTAGAATATCATAGAATGTTCTATAG
>JBBPLQ010000364.1:13567-25204 GCA_038089855.1 Royoungia palumana
TTCTGGTGACAACTCCGATCAACTCTGGATCTGACTCTGGAGTTGTGCAAGGGGTTTCAGGACCTCAGCTTCAGCGACTCAGAGCAGAGCACTGCGCCTTACTGTCCTTATCAGTGGTCCCAGATTTCAGAGGATGAAGGGAATGGAGTGGGTGAAAAGATGAACTCGGAGTGGAACAGGATGAGACAGGAGCACTGAAGAAGTCTAGGTCAATATTCAAGCTAATGTATCTACGACAAAGCTTGGACTTATATATGGAGGTTGAAAGATGTAACTAGATGAAATAAGTCCGGGATCAGAAGGGTCTGAGTAAGGGGTTGGAGTCAGAAGGGCCGGAGTAAGGGTCAGAGGCGGAGAATGGAAAAGGGTCAATGGAGAATGTACAAGGTACATAAGGTAGAGAATGGAGACTGAAACAGAGATGGAGAATGTACATACATGCAGGGTTGGAGGTAACTAGGGACGGAGGTTTTACATGACGAGAACGAAATGGAATGTAAACTATAATGGAGACATGGAGGACAGAGTGACAGAATGAGACGGAGGAATGGAGATACTATTGGCGAGATTTGAAGTGTGCAAAGGCACTGAGTTGCATTTTGGAGGTATGGAGTTGCATGGAGGAATGGTATGTGACAGTATCCCCCTCTTAGGCCTGAGCCCACAAAGGCCACAGGCTTAAAGCAAGGATCAAAGTGGAGTGGTTGGAGATCACATGACACAGAGTTTGAAATTCTGGATGCACCTATAAAACTGTAGGGCCATGCTCCTTTGCTTCTTAACTTTCAATTCCCATTGTGTCCGATCATACTGACATCACAGAGTGGGACAATGCACGCCTCATTGAGTGCAATGAAGACAACAACACTCTGTTCCAGGTGAAGGCAGCGGAGCAGAGAAGACAAGCGAAGGTGTGCAAAGAGGAGGAGTGCAGGCAGGTGGAGCAGGAGAAGAGGCACGTGGTGGAGGAGGTGGAGGTGAGACAGAGGGAGGCTGAGGAGCATGAGAGGGCGATGGTGCAGGTGAGTGCTCATCAGATGACACAATGGAAGGGACTGATCAGAGTTAAGCGGAGGAAGTCTGTGCCCAACAGATGGCGGGCAGGAACAAGGGAAAGGGCACAGCGTGCCTGTGATGTGCCAACAAGGGGCTTGAGTGCATGCCCGGACCTGGTTGGTCCAAGCCCTGCATGGAGTGCAAGGACTTGAAGCAGAAGTGTGAGAGGCTGGGGGTCCCAAGTGGTCCCAAATGGAGACAGAGAAGGGCAGAGGTGGAAACAGAGGAGGAAGATGAGACAGAGAGGCCGAAGAAGAAAAAGGCCAGGTCAGAGGAATGGTCGGAGGGATCTGGAGAACACAGGAGGTCAGAGGGTGCAGAGGCATCGGAGGTTGCCAAGGCACTGACGGAGATAGCAGCGGCAGTGAAGGAGATGGCAACAATGGTGTGCAACAACACCAGACATGTTGCACAGATGACTATGGTCGTCCAGCAGCTCATTGAGCTGCAGGCATTGGGGGTATATGGAGGGGAGGAGTCAGAGTCAGAGTCAGAGTCGGGGTTGGAGGTGGAGCAGGAGGTGGCAGGGGAGCTGGAAGGGTTGGAAGAGGAGCAGAGGGAATTGGAGGGTCAGAAGGACATGAAGACACAGGATGAGACAGGAGTGCTGGAGAAGTCTAGGTCAATATTCAAGCTAATGTATCTATGACAAAGCTTGGACTTATATATGGAGGTTGGAGGATGTAACTAGATGAAATAAGTCCAGGATCAGAAAGGTCTGAGTAAGGGGTCGGTCAGAAGGACCAGAGTAAGGGTCAGAGGCGGAGAATGGAAAAGGGTCAATGGAGAATGTACAAGGTACATAAGGTAGAGAATGAAGACTGAAATGGAGATGGAGAATGTACATGCAGGGTCAGAGGTTACTAGGGATGGAGGTTTTACATGACAAGAATGAAATGGAATGTAACTATAATGGAGACACGGAGGACAGAGTGACAGAATGAGATGGAGGAATGGAGATACTATTGGCAAGATTTGAAGTGGGCGAAGGTGCCAGAGTTGCATTTCCGAGGTACGGAGTTGTGTGGAGGAATGGCATGTGACAATGAGGTGCATCATGAGGTATGATGGTCTGGATTGAAGACATGTGTTTGAGCAAAGTGTTGCTCAAGTTTGAAAACATAGGAGTTAATTGATGCATTTGTAACAAGTGGTAAGAGTAATATTTATTCTCATCAATCAATGGAATCCAATGATTGACTTCCCTGAGTGGAGGGAGTTTTGGTATCACTCCTCCAAGTATGTGTTTATATTTCTGGAGCCATTGGCTCCACAGTCAAGGTATGTCCTCATTTGTTAATGTTTTTAATTTAATTTTTATGATTGTGAGTCGCAGTCCTGATTGATTATTTGTCCTTTTATTTGCCAATCTGTGCTCCTCCCCCTTCAAGCCCTCACAAGGCAATGTGGGCTTCATAGGGCATGATAGTCACTGGGAGGTTTGGTTTGTTGTGAACCGGGAGCAATTGTTTACTCCTTTGGATGGTTCCAACTTGTTGATCAGGGTAATTTTTCTATCGCCGATGGTGATCCTATTAGATGTAAAGTCTAATATTACTTTATGTTCCTATAAGAATGGGATGCCCAAGATACAGTCATATCTATTGATGTTTACAACATCAAAGTATGTCTCCATACTATAATTTCTGATGGTAAGTGTTAAGACCGGGTCAACTCCGGTCAACTCCGGTGACTCCAGAGTTATGCACGCAGGTAGGACCTTGGCTTCAGCGACTTGGAGTGGAGTGCTGCGCCCTTGCCTGGGTCTCGGAGGTGGTCCGGATTTCGGAGGAACAGAGGTTCGGACTTAAACGTTGACTGGCAACAAAGTCGAGTCAGAGTGGACAAGTGAAGCTCGAGTTGGAGGTCAGAAGAGGAGTTGAATCTAAGTTGATATTCGAACTGAAGAGTTACGACGAATACATGCAGGTTTATATACGGAGTAGGACTTGGAGTCTATAGGACAAGAATGGAGGAGGTCGTAACACGAATGGGACAGTAAGGTTCAGAAGGGTCAACGGAGTCGGAGAATGGACCTAAGTAACAGAACGGCGGAATGAAGGGTTGCGCACTCAAGCAAGTCGCAGGGACGAAGGTAACTAGGGTCTAAATCAAATACAGGGTGAATCGTATATAGGAACGGAGAATGGAGAAGCGGAGTACAAGTCCGAGGGTTGGAATTGCATACTTAATGAAATGTCAGTTGAAACCCACAGAGTTACATCCAGAGTTACATCGGAGATTGGACTTGCGGATCAGGATATGACAGTAAGCTGGGATGTGCCACCATGGGTAATCCTAGAGCAGCTCCCAATGCAACCAAGTTGCAGCATTAATTGCTGTTTGAGGGGCTGTATCCTCATATTTGTGACCTTCATGAAAGCAGGGCTTACAAAATTACAAGTACTCCTGGTATCAATCATGGCATATGTCTTACAACCATGTATATTGACTTCAAGGGTAGCACATTTTCATGCTTCTGGTGAAGTTTGTGGACAAATGCCCACAGTCTGGCTTGTAAATTGTTTTGAGTTCATCAAATACTAGAAGGTATGATTGGGTACTGTAATCACGATAGCTGCCATCTGGACTTCTTGTCCAGTGCTCTGGTTCTGCTCAATTATGACGAGACCATGTGGTGTACTTATAGTCATATTGTCATTGTAGACCATGACATGTGTAGGTGTACGACCACTCAAGGAGGCACTTATGCCTTCAAGTTCAGCTGTGATCCATGGGAGGTTTTCCCCTCTCCATATGGCTGTGGTCACATCTCTCAGGTCTTCCATGGTCAATACTCAGCCAGTTTTGAGGGATGCAATCCCATCAGCCAGTATCAGTTGAGCACTTCAGACATGGTCAATGTTCAAACTGTGTCCTTCCATTTGGGCTTGGTCACAGTCATCCCATCCCTGTTTGTATCCTTTGTCTGCCATCTGTGTTGAGTAGTGCAAAGCTACTTTGAGGTTGTCCTCACCATCAATGGCACTCTCACTGATGTGCTCAATGCATTCATTGCTGTCATGGATCGCACCATAGAGCTGTGACCATTTCCATTGTGGCACTGTAGAGCTATTTTCTACTAATGGGAGTACAGTGTGCACCCCGTGTGATTCAGAGGGTCCAGGGTATTCAATATCCATTGCATCCCCTGATGATGATGATTTGATGATGGGTTGAGATTTTTCGCTTTCAGGTTCCAGAGTCAAGTGCATCATTGCACATCGGATCATGTTCTTGTCCTCTAGTTTCAATTTGGATGAGTCTTTGCCCTCTCTCATGGTGCCTAGATAGGCAACTGGTTTGTTATCCTTGTTTGCCTCCAAGGCATCAGATTATTCAAATACCTCTTTGATGTCTTCAATGTCTCCAGGCTCTTTGACAGATCCTTCAAGGTCTTTGCCAGGTGAAGCTTTATCTTTGTTGTTGGGCTCTTCCAGGTTGTTCCCATCTTGCACTTTGACAGTGTACAGTTGAGGTCTTGAGGGATTTTTCCCTCTATCCTTGTGAGGTTTGTCACATTGGTCAGCCATATGACCTTCTTTGTTACAGTTGAAGCATTTGATCTCCTGAAGGAATTTCCAGGGTTGCTTCTTGCTGTCTGGCTCTCAGATCTGTTGATCCCCAGAGCAGTGGACATATCTACCCTTGTGATCATTTTCATGATCTACTGTGAATGAAACAACCTCGAAAGAAGATTGCTTAGTGGTCAACTATTAGCTGACTAGGCTTTGAGCTTAGGAAGGGGAGTTTGTGAGGGAAACAACAAGTTGATAAAACTAAAGAGTGTGGCTACTACATCGAGGGTTTATATACTATTCTATGTATGTTATGTAAGTGACAGTGATTGGATGTAATGATTGTGGTACAATGTCTGGCATCTATTATATGATTGGTGGATAAGGGATGAGTCATAGATAAGGCACTGCCTTGAGAATGGAAGAGAAGCATCAAGCTTTTGTGGAATGGAATCATAACGGATCTTATCCTATTGGTTGTTTATAAATAAGGCTGTGAATATGTGGCAGCCAATCAGGTTGTGTCCCAAGCATAGGTTTGGCATGAGGCATCTATATTTAGAATGTGTCCTTCAAGGACGAATGAGTTGGAACAACATAGGTATATGTTGGGTTGAAAGTCTTGTCGAAAGACTTGGTTGGATCATAAGGTATGAAAAGTGTAGGAAATGGAATGGGATTGGAGGTGATCGTAACAGTGAAGGTCTTCTCCTTTAGGTGATATATTGTATTTCCTTTCTTGAAGTACCTTGGGGCGCTTCTAGAAGTACTCAAGTTATTTCCAGCACTTTTCTTGCCAGGTGATGATGAGCCACCCTGTCCCTGGGAGGATCTTCCTCTGGAGCTTGGGTTGCTGATCCTCATATGAAGGTTTATGGCCTTCTGTACTGTTTCCATATGTCATACTTCTTTGAGGATTTCCTTGATCATCAAGTGTTCTGCAGACACTCCACAAGACTCAAATATACTCTTGATGATCAAGTGGGGTAAACCATGAAGAAATTTCCCCCTGAATGAATAATTGTCCAGTGGTTGGATCATGTGGTGTGCTCACCGCTTTAGGTCATTATAGAAGGCAAGCATGCCTTTCTCTGGGTCAAACTTGGTTTGATCATACTGATTAGCAGCGTTTTGCACTGACACTTCATGTATGAAGCACCTGAATAGCTCGCATATCAGGAGTTCAAAGGTCCAGTACCTGTATTGTTGGTTGGGGGATTCGACCTCCTGATCATACCATTGGGAGGCTATTCCCTCCAAGTACATTCCTGTGTACAGAACACAGTCATTGTCATGACCTGGGCCTGTCACTTTGAAAGTACAGAAGTACTTCAGCAATTGACTAAGCCAGTTGTCAAACTTCTTGAGGTCATCCGGACCTCCATACTTCCCTGGCCTAGGTGGGTTCATTGCCTTCACTTCTAGCCTAATGGGGACTATCGCTTGTCCAACTTGTTCCCAGATGTGCTGTGCATACTTCTGTTGCATGGTGTCCATGTACCTCATGTTCCCTGGGGTAAATCCCCTAAGGTAGTTCAGCTGAGTGCATTGCACAGTGGGATTACTGCCTTGTTCCTCATCATCTCCATTGTCGAGGTCATTGTCATTGTTATCATCAGAAGGACTGCCTCTAGGGGGTCCTCCACTGGGAGGGCCACCCCTTGTAGGCCCATTACCTCCGGGCGCCCTGGGGGGCCTCTTCCATTGTGATTATTGTTATTTGAGGAATTCCCTCCATTGTCTGAGTCATTTGGGCTAGGGGTGTTATTCTCAGCAGCCACTGCATGATCTTGTGCAATCTGATGCAGCATAGCTGGGCCCCTCTGTGTGCCATAGAGATGATGGATGATGTCTGAGTTCCATCCAGATAAATATGTAGGATGGTTAGGCATGTTGGGGGCTAACCCCCTTGGGTCTCTATTTGACCTTTTGTTAAGGCTATGTCAGAATTCTGGCAACAACTCCAGTCAACTCCGGATCTGACTCCGAAATTGCACAAGGAGTTTGGGACTTCAGCTTCAGCAACTCAGAGTGGAGCACTGTGCCCTTACTGTCCTTGTTGGTGGTCCCAGATTTTGGAGGACAAAGGGGATGAAGTGGGGTGAAGGTGTGAACTCGTAGTGGAATGAGATGAGAGAGGAGTGCCAAGGGAAGTCTAAGTCGATATTCAAGCTGAGGTATCTACTGTATGACAAAGCTTGGACTTATATACGGAGGTCAGAGGACGTAACTATGTGAAATTAAGTCCGGGATCAGAAGGGTTGGAGTAAGGGGTCAGAGTCAGAAGGGCTGGAGTAAGGGTCAGAGGTGGAGAATGGACAAGGGTCAATGGAGAATGTACAAGGTACATAAAGTAGAGAATGGAGACTGAAATGGAGACAGAGAATATACATGCAGGGTCAGAGGTAACTAAGGACAGATGTTTTACATGACGAGAATGAAATAGGGAGTAAACTATAATGGAGACACGGAGGACAGAGTGACAAAATGAGATGGAGGAACAGAGATACTATGGGCGAGATTTGAAGTGCATGAAGGCACTGGAGTTGTGTTTCAGAGGTGCAGAGTTGCATGGAGGAACGGCATGTGACACCTTTCTAGAGCTGTGTGACTCCATTCTGAGAATCTTCTCTTGTCCTTGAGCAGTACGTCTCTCTTTCAGAGTGGGTGGTTAATCCTTTCATGGTCAGGTACTCCCTTGACCTTTATCAGTGCTGCAGTGCCTAGGCTACTGGCCCTGGTGGATAGTCCTCCCTCAGACATGGCAGTCAGTGTCCTTAGTAAGTGCTCGAGTCAGTTGGCCTGGTGCTGGCCAGGGTTTATCCCATGGTTGTTGAACCCTTCTGGACCTTGACTGTTGAAAAGACTAAAAGGTGGGTGAGTGGACTTGTAAGGTATACCTACCTTCAAATCCTGGCCACCTGGGGGTGTCTGATGATGAGGGGAGGCAAGTATGTTTGCCCCAAAGGGACTCTAGGTGTCTGGGCTAAGTCCAGAATGAAGTCCAAGTACTGACTGACTAGTCTAAGGCAAGTCCGATGTCATATCCTGATCCACAAGTCTGACCTCCAATGCTACTCTGGATCTAACTCTGTGGGTTTTGATTGATATCTCATTAAGTATGCATCCCCAACACTTGGATGTGTACTCCACTTCTCCATTCCCTGTTCCTATATATGTTTTATCCTGTATTTGATTTAGACCCTAGTTACCTTTGCCCCTGCAACTTGCTTGAGTGTGCAGCCCTTCATTCCACCGCTCTGCTACTTAGGTCCATTCTCCATCTCCATTGACCCTTCCGAACCTTACTGTCCCATTTTTGTTATGACCTCCTCTGTTCTTGTCCTATAGACTCCAAGCCCTACTCCATATATAAGCCCGCATGTACTCATCGTACTTCCTTAGTTTGAATATTAACTTAGATTCAACTCCTCCTCTGACCTCCGACTCAAGCCTTGCTTGTCTACTCCAACTCGACTTCATTGCTAGTCAATGTTTAAGTCTGAACCTCTGCTTCTCCGAAATCTGGACCACCTCCGAGACTCAGGCAAGGGTGCAGCACTCCACTCCAAGTTGCTGAAGCCAAGGTCCTACTCACGCACATAACTCCAGAGTTCACTGGAGTTCACCAGAGTTGATCCAGTCTTAACAGTATATTCGAACTCTACCTTGTCTGACATTTTAACTATGGCTACTTGTGTTACCAGATCCCACACCCACGCTATTGGTGCTGGCAATCTGCCTCCATCTTCCCACTTCAACCCTCTGTCTGCTTATGGAAGCAGCCGATGTGGGCCCAACCTCATCAGCCAATTCCACAGCTTCTCCGTGCAACACACTCCTGCTCCGTCTGTGTTCACTTCCCAACTCCCACCTCTGTCCCCAACTCTGGGGGCACACATCAAGGAATTTGAAGAAGAAGACCTCAGGTCATCCCGTCACTCCTCATTCCAAGCTCCATTCAATAACCCCTAAGTCCTGTTTCTTCCAGGACACAATGAACCTTCTAACCATGGGTCTGGCTCACCAGAAGATGACCCCAATAACGGCTTTGGTTTCTTTAGAAATGACCTGTCCAACAATGAACCCTATATCCCTAACAACTCTGACCCCTTTTCCTCCAACTCTGAGAATGAGCAGATTCCCTGCGATATGCTTGCCCAGCTGGCTAGCACCATCAGCCGGCTCACTCGTTCCTCCTCTCATTGTCTGACCTCTGAATCCTCGCCATGCACCAAGGTCCAAGAACCAGATCAGTTTGACAGGACAGATCCCTGCAAACTCTGCATATTCTTGGTCCAATGCGAACTTAACTTCCAAGATCGCCCTAAGGCCTTTGCCACAGACCATGCCAAAGTTACCTTCATGCAGTCCTACCTCAAAGGTATGGCCCTGGAATGGTTTGAACTGGACCTCCTCCAGATGGAAGATCCTATGCTCCATCTGATCTGGATGGATGATTACAAGGAGTTCATCCTAGAGCTCCAGACCAATTTTGGTCCGCATGACCCAGTTGGAGATGTAGAACACTAGCTGGACTGTTACAAAGCTTCAAAGCCCCTATCTTCGACCCCTATGTCCATACCATTTCCCATATCACATGACCCAAAGTCACATGACATTCCATTCCCAAAACTACATATTTCCCTTAAGTCATACACTGTTCCTTTACATGCCTTGCTCATACCATCCCCCAAAGGCTAGATCTTTGTGCCTCATGTCAAAACCTATGCTCAGAACTAATTCCTATTGGCTGCCACACTTGCATAGCCAAGCACAGCCCCACAGAACATTCCTATACATTCCCACCAATTGCATTATGTTCTCTTTTCTCTCTGATATCATTGCTTACTGATGCTATGCATTGTACCACTTTCTCTTAACCAATTACATTCCTTCTTACGATAGAATACCATGGAACATTACAAATAGATACAAACACATATAGTAGTATACATATATACTATGAATCCAACATCAAAGAACTCCAGTAAAGTTCTTCTGTTCTCGCTTATAAACCAGTTGGGACAACATTCAAATTCTACTCCACCTTTCTACTACACAAGTCTCAACCTTTCTAGGCTTGTTTCATGGACCATCTCAGCATGAAGGATGGACAGCGCATCAACAAGTACATTATCAAGTTTAACTGCATCGCATCGCAAGTTCAAGGTTATGGAGAAGGAGCTCTCCAGCACCATTTCTATAACAGACTCCCTGACTGCATCAAAGATGAGGTCTCCTGCATTGGAAAACCCACCACCCTCATCAAACTCCGACAACTCACTCAGGCCATTGATGCACGCTATTGGGAATGCAAGTTGGAGATGTCCTGACAAGTGAAGCCTTCCACCAACCTGTCCTCATCCAAGTCCACATCCAACAAACACTCCACATCTGCATCACACTCTGCAACTCACTCTGGCAATCACTCTGGCAGCTCCAAGGATTCAAAAGATTCCAAGGGCCAAGCCACCACTTTCTCCTCTGCATATAAATCCACAGACCTCACCCCGAAGCTTGGAGAGGACAGCAAACTCACTGCCGCCAAGCACAAGCATCACTTTGACAATAAGCTTTGTATGTTCTGTGGTCAAGCTGGCCATATGGCCAAAGATTGCCCGAAGTCTACCTCCCACCCCTCCAAAGCCCATGCGACTAAAACCACTGCTCCAGAATCTAAACAAGAGGTCTTCTCAGAGACAAAAAAATAGTCTGTGACCTCTCAGACTCCACACAGACTGAAGGTTGCATTGACTCCACCTGTGCACTGAAGGAGCTCTGACTCAATGCGTCCACTCTCTTAGATCTGAAATCCCTTATGCTGTCTGTCTCTCTAGTCTCTTATGATACACCTTCTTTTCCCACATTGATTGACTCCAGCTCCTCTGATTGTTTTATAGATACCACTTTCATGAATAAAAATAATCTTTCAACATACTCTATTTCTCCCATCCTTCTCTGACTCTTTGATGGAACATCAAACTCAACTATCACTCAAGCCCTCAACCTCTTTGTCCAATTCCCAACTGGTGATATCACTCCAATGATGTTTTATGTCACTCTGCTGGATGGTTCTTGCTCACTGGTTCCAGGACATAACTGGCTCACTCGCTACAATCCATCAATTGATTGGGCTTCGAACAGTGTCATGTTCTGATCACCTGAGTACTCCATGCTAGCCCCTCTGAGCTCATCTCTGCAGACCCAGGACTCACCTCCTCCGGTTGATCCCACACCATCTGATTCACCATGTTTCTCCAACTACAAAGCTCTGCCTATTGTGATTATCAGCACTCCTGCTTTCGCTCTGGCATGTCACCTTGAAGGCTCTGTGCAGTTCAGCCTACAACTCCACCCCCAGGAGAGCAACCTCTGCTCTGCTTCTACCTCTTCCAATGCCCCTGAACAAATCAATCTCTCCAGAGTTCCCTCAGAATACCACGACTTCACATATGTGTTTAGTAAGAGCAAGGCATCTAAGCTTGCTCCACACCACAAACACAACCTAAAAATTGATTTGGAAGAAGGAGCCTCTCTTCCCTTGGGCACTACCTATTCCCTCTCCACCTCTGAGCTTGAGTCTCTCCACATGTTCCTCAATGAGCATCTCTCCTATGGATTTATCTGCCCCTCCTCCTCCACTTATGCTGCTCCAGTACTCTTTGTCCACAAAAAGGACAGTTCACTCCACCTTTGCGCTGACTTCAGAGGCCTTAACAAAATCACAAAGAAAGACCACTATCCACTTCCTCACATCAACAACCTCCTGGATGCCCCTAGCTGCACCAAAATCTATACAAAGATTGACCTCTGTCATGCATACCACCTGGTCCGCATTGTGGAAGGCAATGAATGGAAAACATCCTTCTGCACATGCTACAGCTCCTATGAATGGCTTGTCATGCCATTCAGTCTCATGAACGCCCCTCCAGCATTCCAGCAGTTCGTAAATACTGTCTTCACTGATCTCCTCAATGTCTGCATCATCATCTACTTAGATGACATCCTTATCTACTCCAAAGATAAGTCCACACACTGAGAGCACGTCCATGAGGTCCTC
>JBBPLQ010000365.1:0-16687 GCA_038089855.1 Royoungia palumana
ATCAGGATTTCCTGCTTTGCCAATGCCTGCAATGATTCCGTTTTTGACACCTATATCCGCCTATAAACCTCTCAGGGACCGGATAAACAGACGGAAAGTACCATATTACCTTGTAGATGCCCGTCCAATCGACAATCACAGCATTTGTGATGACAAGGTCGAGCGCGTCTGCAGAGCTTCGTCCGGTCGCTTGGCCCATGCCATCTCGGATGCTTTTGCCTGTGAAGAACGTGAACCACCTACGTGCGTTCTATCAGCGCCCTGGCTTACCACCGCCAAATTTGACTTCGTCACCATATACAGCCTGGGCGAAAATTAAGCCAGAGAAATGAATGGGAAAAAGGTCCGGGCTTACGGAGTCCCGTTCAATCTCGATCCAAAGACTCGTATCACCGAGACGAATACGGTCCCCGACTGTGGGACCGTACATAGATATGTATTCATCGCGACTCATGTCCCTGTCTGTAAGGAACGGGAGGGCATTTGGCTCAGGAACATGTCCGAAACCTCGGAAGAAGTCCTCGGTGGTGCCTGCTGTCGGTTTGGACGCAATGAAATTGGTAAGACCATTTCCGCCTTTGACCACTTTATGCCCTCCGATAGCACAAAGAACGACGGTCTTGATATCGCCAGGTTCGAATCGTACAGCTGTGCCGGCGGGTATGTCAAGACGCCTCCCAAGCGCTTTTATCCGATCAAAGGTGAGTGCCTTGTTGGTCTCGGTAAAATGGTAGTGCGAGCCGACCTATGGTCGCTCGGTGAGCATCTCGCTGAGATGTATCGACTTGTTTGGTTACCTGGATGGGACGGTCACCGTTGTTGGTGACTCTGATTTTGACCCGTTCGCGACCGCGATTGATCACGATGCGTTCTTTCTTTGCAATGACCGCACCTGGGAGATTTCCGCGATGGTTCACCGTGGGATCTACTGCGGGGAAGGCGTGGGCAGGGGGCACGGGTAGGAACGATCCATACAGCGCAGCATAGAGGTCCCCGTCATCAGTGCAGATGGGGTCGTGCACTGTCACTAGAAAGACGCTGAAATGTCGTCGTTGAGTCTCACCATCAAAATCGCACTGCTATTGAATTACGGACCCATCCTCGAACGTTCCCTCGACTTGAATCTCGTGTAATCCCGGACCGACTCCAGGAAGAACATGCCTTCGTCCCAGTAGGGTTTTTCCGAATTGCGCCAATTCGGTAACGGAAAGCTGACCGTCGCGGATACGTTCTTGAAGCTGAGAAGCGATAAGCGCGGTAGCTTCGTTGATGTTCAATTGCAATCCCCGCGCGAGACGCTTCTGGGCTAGTGTCCCTGCCTTATCAAATCCCAGTTATACGATGGTATTCGGGTAGCCTCCTGTACAATTAAAAGTACCTGATGGAGCAAGAGTTTGTCGTGTTCTCTCGGTAAGATATACATCCGCGTGAAACGAAGAGGATCAAGGTTCCGAATAGAGCAAGGCAGGGGACAATTGGAAGGCGCGCGAGCCTCACGCTAAGGGACGTTTCAGGTCATGTGACTACGTTCTTACGTGAATGACAAAAGAATGTTGCTGTCTTGTCTTTGTGGAAACCCACGTCAACGATCAAACCACGGGTACGTGCTTTCGAGCTTTGGCCACAAAGGTAATGGCCGGGGGGATGCTGTACTCATTACGCTTGCCAAAGCGATTCGCCAACGAGTCCCTTTCTGCGGTCCAATGATGCCTGATTGGTTTATTTGGCTGACTGCGGTGTCGTCATGTTTTCCATAATGTGGAACACACGTCCAAGACTGGGGTAAGGTTGGCTCTCCGAGTGGGCTCCCTATTGTTGGCGATCCTCATTCCATTCGGAATGTTGGTTCGGATAAAGGCGCCACAGTTCCATCCCACACCGGCGAATGGACTAGACACCACTGGGTGCGATGCTCCTTGGCTCGGTCTTTCATTTCATATCGGATCAAGTGTCAAAGGGCGGTGAGTCACTTCTAGTCTTTGCGGCTGAGTCGAGGCCTTGCACTTTTCAGGACAGCCGTGGACGGTGTGGGAAAATATCCCTTTACCGATGTTGATCGTCTGATTAGTCATCATTTGCCCGATCGCATCTGCCCCGGCTTTGTCCCAAGGTGGGCACTGCTTTTGTCTCGGCCACAGGATATCAGTCCCTTTGTCGTCCACCTTTGGGTCTCGCTCTTTCCCCCTACTTATGCCTTCGTGTTCCGTCGCCCCTTCTTCCCTGTCTCCCCTTCCCAACCCACGCAAACGTACCACGTCCTCCATCGAGCCACTACCACGAAAGACTTCCCGCACCATGCTGCGTCGTACCGAATCATTCCTTTCCTTGTCCGACTATAACGACGACAGCCACTCGGAAAGTGGCTCATTCCTCCATATGACCTCGACGCCCTCGGTTCCTCCATCTCCTCCACCCTCACCTCGCCCTTCCCTAAACCGTGCCCGTATCCCTTACAAGGAGCTACAGCTACCCACAAAGCTTGGTCGTAAGCGTGCCGAGTTTACCATCGGCCCTCCCTCCCCGGCTTCCGAGTCATCTTCTCCCAAACGTGGTCCCCGCGTGTCACCTAAACCGCAGTGTGCAGTGTCCCACGTTCGTACCACTTCGCCACTCGCGCCGACGCAGAAACTGCTGCCCCCACGGGCCAGCTTTCCGCGTTCGAAACCGGAGCCGGACTTGTACCGCACGGCACTCAAAGGAAGCATGCGTAGCTCTCCAGAGGGCGAAAAGATTCTCCGCATGGGGCCACGTCTCGCGATCGCGATCCTGTCGGCCACGAGGGAATTGGAGCGCATCGTATCCGCACACGAAGATGACGACGTGATGATGGGCGACGAGACGGAACCCACCATAAGATCCGCTAGGTGGGGTCTAGGGCGAGATAATATGGTGGCGGTCTCCTGTGGGGCTTGACAATATCACACAGGGCCCAGGGGCACGGCGTGCATCCTCCACCCTAATCACGCTTCACGTTTGACGACGCCGACACTGGCATACGTATATTTATACGAAGCACGGCTGTTGTTTGCATGCATATCACTTGTATCTCGCACGCCTCTCATTCCTCCAGGTTATTTCTCCGCGCACCCCTGCTTCGACCGTTCCGTGTCTATTTTTCTCTTTGGGTATAAATCAAAGTGTGGACCTTGTGCCGCACGACTGTCTCAGGAATGTGTTTCTTTTCTTTCTCTTTCTCATGTCTCATAGTATTTAATTCGCGCATTTGTATCATTGTCATGCCGCATTTGCCACAGACACATGGACGTCCCGCATATCCTCTCTTTTTGATCGCTCACGTACCACGTTCGTTTTTCTCACCGTCATCTCTTTCGTCCATCATGATGTATACCCGCACCGACTCGCACTATTCTTTTTCTGACGTTCGTTCTGCCCTATCACTATCAGATCACTCATCGCCATCACGCTTTTGATTCGGAATTGGTCCATCACCGGTCCCTATTTGATTTGCATATATCTAAATCATACCCCCTCTGTACGTTGTAACACACGACCGGAATGATGCCAATGAACACACGTGCTTTTCCTTTTTCCTACCTAGCGCGCTCACGAGTCGACTCGGAGCACCCTATTTCCGGTATCAACACGCTCACGGGCGACACGGCCGATCTCGATTGGGATCCCGCTGCAGTGGTGACACCGGTGCCCGGTCGTCCGCAGCAAGTGCTGTATCATGTGCGCGGGACACGGCACGCATTGCAGTATTCATGATCGTGTGCGACGTAACGGGCGGTGAGAAGCGCCGGGTCGTTGGCGCGGCCTCGCCCGAGCCACGCCAGCGATGCGGGACGTGCCAGTGTTTTCCCGAACCCATCGGTGCATCCTCCATCAGCGCATCAGCGGTGATGATCAGGGCCTCAGTGAGGCGCCGACGTGCTGCGGTCGTTTCGGAAGTCGGAAGCTCGGAGGGTGTCGCTGGCATGGCCGCGGGTCGGTATCATGATGTTGATACGGTGTACGTATGATGTGATGCGGCGCCGTGCATCGCGATCGTTCCGAGTCAGGCCTTCAGGCCTTCAGGGGTCTGTATGAAGAAACACGCCGGCGTCTGTGCCTCACGTTTGAGTTGGGGTTTACTTGAAATTTGAAACGCGCACCCGCATTGCACGGAATGCCACTGCGCCGATGCACGTTTCAAATGACGTCAAGTCTGAGGGCGGCCGTTCGCGTCGACGCGGGTGGGTTGGGATGAGTCTGAAGCTTTGAATCAAAGTCTGTGTCACGCTCCTGTCGAGACTCGAGCGAGGGTGACAGCAAACAGCGTGCGGATACGGTCACCACCGCCGAACCGTGGTCGAGACCGTTGATCGGGGATGAAAAAGAGATTTGAAAAGCGCCAAAAACATATCAGACATTGTCTCAATTTCGGCGATTGGTCGATCGCCTCCCATAGCGGATTTTTCAAAGGGAAGACAAAGGGTCGGACGACTTTGGACAGCCCTTGAAAAGAGTCGAGGTGGCGACGTGCCTGTGGCAATATGCATTATATAGGTCACCTCTTTCGATCACGCAAAAATGTATCTATAAAGTGATCGCACGACGACATTCATTATAGTAGATCCGTCGGACGTTGCCACACGCCGAGATCAACGGCTCATCATCACGATGTCGCCCTCAACTTGGAGAACAAGATCATCAAGGCTAAAGTCCACCGTTCGAATTGCTCCTTGGAGACGAACAACAAGGCTTGTGAGAGTACCGCTTTGATGATTTGTGCAGACATCCCCTTGAGACGCGCATAAGTACCGTTCGGGAGCGAATTCGTGCGGAATCAGAAAAGTCTCACCCGATACCAACCAACGAAGCCTTCCGTCTTGAGCACGCGGATCAACAGCCCGAGCGCCCCCGTCTGCTTCGCTTTTGCAGCCGAATGTGAGGAGATTGGGAGGCTGGTCTCGTCACTTTCAGACGTACGCGCTTGAATGCGTACTTTGGCCATGATATAAGGATATGTCACCTGCTCGAGGATCAGCCTCGACTCAGGGGACTGGGGTGGAAAGAGATGACTCACGACGGTAGCAAGCGTCTTGCTGAACGCGCCAAGCAAGAAGGACATTCCAGGGGTAAGCTTGTCCGCCGCACCAGCTGCGGCCCTCGCAAGAAGCAGGACGCTCTTCAGGCGCTCATACATGCCGTAGGTGATCGCGGGGTTCACGGTAAGGACCATACCCGGTTTGATACCTAACCAGAGGCCCGTGATGCCATCCTCGCGGATGATCTCGCGCGCGACGCCAAAGAACGAATCATCGTCCCTGACATCGTTGGATTCGAGTGGGACGTCCTTCTGAACGCTGAGAGAATGGCCAACTTGTTGTCGAGTTGCGATGACAGAAACAGGGATGGTGAAGATTTGGGAGAGGGCGCCGGCGGCCGCACCGAGAGACAGCTCGGCGGCGGTGGATAACACGGGCGCTTTGGAGCCAGGACGGGCTCTCGAAGCGAGACGTTTGATGTAGGCGGTGCGGAGGAAGGAATAAAAGAAAAAGTAGGCATATTCTGTGGACGATCGCAATTCAGACTCGAGAGGCGCTCAAGAGCGGGACAAAGACGCACGCATGGAAAAGGTGTTGATCATCGTCGCTGCGAACCCGCGATACCAGCCCGAGATACCCTCTTCCTGGAGGATGTCCAGCAAGACGGACAACATTGACGGTTTATCCTTGCGTTTGCCTTTGGCCGTAGATGACATGGCTTGTATCCGAGTCTTGGCGCTGGAATGGCAAACTCAATGTTTGTCTGATTTCGAACGAAAGTTTTCACGTACACGTCTAGTGGGTATACTACGCTGTTTGAACATGGAGGATTAGCTGACGAGGGTTTGGTCTTGGAGCATATGTTGACTTACGCATTACTAAAACATGCACCGAGAGCGCCAGCCAAGGCAGCACCGAATGGTGTCAGCTGCTGGGAGGGCGCAGCAGGCTTTGACTGGACGGACATGGCGGTAGAAACCAGCAAGTCGACTAGAGAGCGGCTTTGCCGGGAGCTGATCGGCTTGACACAGAATCACATGATTTTAATTGAGGCGAATATCCAAAGTTAGAAGTCAAAGACTTGTGATCCTAACATGTACAAACAACGTCCACTTTACAACGAGTACACGACGTGCATCTTCAGCCCAATCACACCACCGCCACGACCATCCCACCCAGGTATTTCTGCACGACACACCGGACATCTGTATTTCGGGATGAGGAATCGATAGGATACTTTCAGCTCCAGACACCCACCTAGCGACAGGTGCCCTCTCCATCGCAACGACCATGCTTCTCCTGATAGTCGATTTGACCGCTATAAAGAGGCACTGGCCACAGCATATGTGTCCACACGGAGTGAGGGTTGCGTTGGTCGGTGGAGAGAAACAGATGGGACATGTATACGCAGAGAGAGGTTCTGGTCCTGCAGTGGAGGACGCGGTGTTCACTCGAGACGGCTCGTCATGCACGATGATCGGGCTGCCAGGGGAGGTCTGGTCTGTTTGCGTGAGCTCGATGGGTGGGTCATCCGAGTCGGAGAGTTCGATGGGCACGGAGAGGTTGGATGGCGTTGCAGCGGCGGGCTCGTCAGTGGCGCGCGCGCGTTGGGCTTGGGCTGGTGCACCACCGTCGTCGGCAACTACGTCTGGCGGGATCGACCATGTCGAGATCTGAGTAAGGATGGTGCTGGGTTGGGTAGTGTCTGCGGGCGAGGACAGGCCTTGCTCGACACCCGAGTCGACCTCGACCCGCCGTCGCTTCTGTCCACGGCGCTCAGAGCTGCCTGGATCGTCGTTGGCGTCGCCACGTTCGGGCGATGCGGTATGATGGCGACGTGGCGCACGCCGTGCTGAGAGAGACCTCGACGCCGTGGGGTGGTCTGCATCTTGCGTGGTGCTCATCGTGGCCGACGACGACGAGAATGTCGTCCAATATTGTGTAATGACGGGCCGTGGGTGTCCGGGGTCACACGATCGAACTGACACGTAGTGCCAGCTTGCATTTCTCCTAGTCATTCCACGAATGTCTGCGGCACCGAACCAGGACAAGTCCCTGCTCGACCAGCTCGACAACGCCGTCCCCGCTGGTCTCACCCGCTTCGATGCATTCCCAAAGCTTCCCTCGACTTACAAGGCCCGGTCTGAGTCTCGCGGTTTCCTCACTCTTTTCGTTGTTCTTCTCGCTTTCCTTCTTGTTTTGAACGATATCGCAGAATACGTCTGGGGCTGGCCAGATTATGAGTTTAGTGTCGACCCTGACTCGGCGAGTTACATGAACGTGAACGTGGACATGGTGGTGAACACTCCTTGCCAGTGTGTGTACCAGACCGTCGTTTGCCGCACTAGTGCTGATCCTCGTGCAACGACAGACCTTTCCGTGGACTTGCGTGATGTGATCGGCGATCGTCTGTTCCTTAGCAAGGGTTTCCGCCGTGACGGGGTATGTCTCTGGGTTTTTGTTCTGGTTCCTCGCGTCTGACAATATCCGTAGACTGTATTTGACATTGGACAGGCTACCACATTAAAGTGCGTTCTGTGGTCAGCTTGCAGACCGTTTTTCACGCAAGATTTCATAGAGAGCACGCAAAAGCCCTCTCCGCTCGTCAGGCGGTTGCACAGTCGAGAAAGTCTCGTGGATTCTTCTCGTTTTTTCAGCGTGCTCAGTCAGAATATCGTCCTACATACAACCACAAACCGGACGGCGATGCTTGCCGAATCTATGGTACGCTTGGCGTCAAGAAGGTTACTGGTAGGTTCCCACCGTCGTGTTTGCAAGCCTTTCTCAGCCGTCGTCGTCTCCAGCCAACTTGCATGTCACCACGCTCGGTCATGGTTACTCGAGTGCTGTTCACATACCCCACGACAGTGAGTCCGTGCTTGATGACGTCACAGCCCATGCCGACCCTTGTGCTTTAGAAATGAATCTCTCTCATGTCATCACTGAGTTCTCGTTCGGCCCATACTTTCCTGATATTGCTCAGCCGCTCGACTATTCGTTCGAGGTTGCAAGAGACCGTTGGTGTTATTCCGCCTTAGCTCGTTCGCCCCAGGTGACTCATCTTGTTTGCCCCCGACAGAGTTTATGGCATACCAATACTACCTTCACGTGGTCCCAACTACATACATTGCGCCGCGATCCAAACCTCTTCAGACGAATCAATACAGCGTTACGCACTACACCCGCAAACTAGAAGACCATCAGGCCACTCCTGGCATTTTCTTCAAGTTTGATTTGGATCCGATGCTTATCACGATTCACCAACGCACCACGTCGTTTGCCCAGCTATTCATCAGGTACGTTCCAGTCACTTTTGCAGCGGCGGAAACCGAAGTATTCCATCAGATGTGTCGGTGTCATCGGAGGTGTATTTACCTGTGCTTCCTACTTCCTTCGTGTGAGCGTCCGTGCTGTCGAGGCCGTCTCCGGCGCAGACTCTACTCCGGGAATCGTTGCTGCAGAATCCAGCGGTGTCAAGCGCAAATGGGCCGGTGGACACCTCCGTGCGCGTCCCAGCACAAGTAGCGGACGGGTCGTGCGTCAAGGTAGCGGATGGGTTGTCGAAGGCGCTGGAACGCCGTACTCGACGACACCTCTCACAGGCGGGTTTGGACCCACAAGTCCGTACCCATATACGCCTTACTCTGCGACGAGCCCTGCGGGGTCCCTACCACCCTCATCTGCAACTTCCGCGTCGTTTGTTCCCGGCTCTGTGCCTCCGACGCCGGGTGTCGGGCTTGGACTTGGCGCACCAGCATTTACGCATTCGCGAACATCTAGTTTGATGGGTGGGCAGGCCAGGCCACCTAGTATGTTGGGCAGTCATGCTGGTATGTTGGGTGCGAACGGGGAAAGTGCGGGTATTGGGGCCGCAGGGGTAGCATTACCAGCTTCGCCACTACCCGGGTCGGCCCCTGCTACGCCAATGGTGTCGCCATTACCGGGATCAGCCCTCGCTACGCCGATGGTGCCTCCACCGCCTCCCAAGTCCGCGAAAAAGGATGACTAGTTTGGATCCCTGATCGATACGTTGAGTCGGGTAGTGTAGAAATGGCGTTGCCTGTCAATGAACTTTTATCGCATGTATTTGGTGGCGTGGCTTCCATCGAGAACACCCGCGATGACGTCCCACAATGCTGTCCTTCCGAATGCCCTGAACATCCCAGGAATCCAAAAACTCGGGAACAAGCGCGTCGTGCTTGCCTCTGCCAGCCCGCGTCGAAGCGAGATTCTTCGAACACTCGTAAGTCTGTCCGACCTGCAACTTTTCGCGCCAACGAACGGTCGCAATCCCTCGTTCTGACCACCTCATCACGGCTCACGCAAACCGTCTTTTCATACGTCCGACGAACCTCCAACTTGTAAATGCTCGCATCCAGGGTCTCGCACCCGAGATAGTCCCATCCAAGTTCGCCGAAAATCTACCCCTGTCCTCATTCGAGCAAATTCATGAATATCCGGTTGCGACGGCGATGCACAAGGCGATCGAGGTGTACGAAAGACTCGTGGTGCGTCCCATCCCTACTCTCCCTCTGAAGCGAATGCGAGCGGTGATGGCGCGTTTGGTGGTGTTTCCAGACCGAGAACCCGGAGGACCCTCCGGATCTTGTCATCGGTGGTGCGTCGTTCGGTGACGGCGAAACGCTCACATTGCCTCTCTTCACGCATCGTCGGGATTGACCCAGCCCGGACAGCGGACACGGTCGTCTTCACGCACGCGCTCCCATCGACGACGCTCGAGATGGAGATGGGCGTGCGACAGGAACTCTTGGAAAAACCGACCTCAAAGGCCGATCACGAACGCATGTTGCAAGACTTGAACGGGAACGTGTGCGAGGTCGTCACCGGCGTGTCGTTGGGTGAGTCGTCCCGCTCGCGGTCTGCATGTCGGACGCACGTGCCGAGGTTTGTTTCGTGTTCCCTAGTCTATCCCGTCCTCACGGCCCCGGGGTATGCGACGAGGTGCGTTCTCGAGGCGTCCAGCTTCATGGGATGTTCACGTGCAGTGCAGAGAGATGGACGAACGGACGCTCGTTCACTTTTCGGACAGTCCGCCGCACATCCTCCAAGCCTATGTCGAGAACGGCGAAGGTTATGATCGGGCGGGCGGGTTTGCGGTGCAGGTACGCGTTCCTCTGGCTGTCGCTCGTACTCGACGTGCCGCTTTCTGGGTGCGCAGACGCTCAATGCGATCTTTGCTTTCAGGGTCTCGGGAGCATTCTCATTCGCAAGATAGACGGGGATTACCACAACGTTGTCGGGTTCCCTGGGGCGTCGTTCTTCCAGTTTTTGGATAGACTCGTAGAGGAGGAAGTGGACTTTTTACAGGACTGAATGAGCAAAATCATGTTGTCGGGAGAGTATAGGTGATGAATGATAAACTGCTTTCTTTGTGTTATCTCTCGGAACTGGATGATCTTTGTCATGGTGAATAGGGTTATCCGGGTTGGGAATGCTGGCTCGTCCACAAGTGCTGGAGGATGTACCTTCATTCACTGACCAAAGACTAGATTTAACTGTCATGTCCCCACTTGTCGTTCAAGATGTCATTAGCTCAGAAGTACAATCACTCAAGGGTCTGATAATCCGCTTATGCAGGCTTAGATAAGCCATAGCCGTGGCACTGGTCCAGTGCTTGTGCTTGTGACACGACGTCTCCACTTTCTTTTGTTCTTTTGCTCATTGTCGCTTCATCTGGTGTTGGGTATATCTTGCTAACCTGTCCTCGGGACACCACAGCCTAACTCTTTCCCATCCGCTCTTCCATTTCCAAACATGTCTGGATTCGCTGCTCTCATGGCGCTCAGCGCATCTCAGACCAAGGAAGCGCAGAACGCAGTCCAAGTAGCGCTCGAACAGCGTCAGCGGAACGAAGAACTCAGGCGCAAGAAACAAGAAGAGGCCGAGCGCAAGGCCCGCGAGGAGGAGGCAAAGCTTCGTCAGAAACGATTCGAGGACGAGAAGAAACAGCGGGAGCTCGAGGCGAAGCGGGAGGCCGACCGGGCACGACAACTCGCCGAGCAGGCGCGACGGGAGGAGGAGGCTCGGAATGTGATGCTCTACGGATCCAAGAAGGCAAAACAACATGGGTCGAAATGGCCGACGTCGCACTCGGGTGTCAAAGAGGAGGTGCGCAGACGACGGGTCGGGGAAGACGAAGATGATGGTTCGAGGTCAGGGTCGCCTGCGGTGGCGTTGACGAGGGAGGAGAAACGTCAGCGGAGGACGGAGGCAGAGTTGCGTCGCACGTATCAGGTCAAGCGCACGTCGTCTGGTTATAACAAGGCTGGACGACGACTCCCAGGCGGCGCCATCGATGCCCCGTCGACATCCGCATCCGACTCGGCCCGCGCTGCGCAGTCGGTCAAGGCGCGCCTTGCTGCGCTCCCCAATACGCTGACGAAACTCAACGTGAACAAACGGGACACGAGGACCATCGACGAGATTCTTCAGGACAGAGCCAAAGCAAAGAATGTGATTCTCGATGGCGAGGATGCCAAGGAATTCAACGACTGGTTTGGAAAGTCGAAGAAGACAGAGTCTTCTCTTCCCAATACACAGTCGAGCGCCTCATTTCCATCTGGCTCGTCCTCGGGTTCCAACTCGCCGGGACCAAACAGCACAAGTAAGTGCATCTCTTGTAAACGTGTATTTCCCAAGTCATGGTACCCAACTGCCGTGGTTATCCAGAGGCCGCGTCTCAGCCGCTGGCTAAATCGCAGCCTTTAGCTGCTAGCAAGGCTCCATCCTCATCCACAGCGAAGTCCTCATCGCAGCCGAGACCCAACCCGAGCTCCAAGGCATTCTCGTCGACGATTTCCAGGGTCTCGTCTTCCAAATCTTTGCAAGCCAGGAGTCCAGTGCCGAAATCGCAGGCTGGCAAATCTGGAGTTGTGTCGAGTGGTGCACCTCCCCGATCAGGAGGCCTACCGACCAAGAAACGACCACGGTCGCCTTCGCCTTCGCTTTCGCCTCCTTCGCCGAAGCGGCGTATGTCTGAACCCGAGAACACGCTTAGCTCTGAGATTTGGAAACTGTTCGGCAAGGACCGGAGTTCGTACGTCACACGGGACGTACTAAGCGACGACGAAGACATGGAGGCGGACGCGAGCGCCGTGATGAAAGAAGAAATGCGCAGGTCAGTACCGACGTTCATCGTCTTGACGTGCCTTTGCGATCCATGGCCACTCATGCGAACATACCCACAGTGCTCGGCTTGCGAAACGTGAAGACGAGATTGCGCTCGAAGAGGAGAAGCGCTACGAGGAAGAGAAACGCAGACGAAAGCGCGAAAGACAGGGATCATGATTCCCCTTTCATCATCCACGCGCCTGCATACCCTCCGCTCTATTCATCTCTTGCATAATATCACTCCACTCACGCACACAAACACGCTGCTCGTGGTTCTCCACGCTTTTTCTGACGTACTGCTCCACTGCCCATGGATAATCCCTCCCACTGAAGATCCGTTCGCTTCCACTCTCACCTCTTCTTGCGCTTTTTTTCTTTTTTGATTTATATAGACGGGCCTCAAGGCACCAGGGATCGAACGTTCCACAACGGCATGCCATTATTACCACTCTTCTTCTGCTCACTTTTCGGGATCACATCCTCCATTATTCTGGATAGGATTCACAACGATGCCCTCACCCACCACACCACAAACGTTTTATTTATGTTTTCCCCTCCCTCTTCCGTTCTACTGAACGTTGTTTGTCTTCTTTCGTTTGCAATTGCCCTACTGTATTCCCATAGGCTACGCTCGTGTCACGATACGCATACAAACCCGATTTTTTACTTGCATGTTTTAACCAGGAATAATGAGGCTGGTTCAAAAGCGAAACGCATAATTACACGAATAGATTATATGTAGGAAAGAATGAAAAAAAGACATGGGAGAGCGAGCGACGAAAACATGCTGTACACATACGTGCAAAACGACGAAGCCGAGGGTGCTGATGGTGTCGAATCGGGGACGGGGTCGACTGCGCTCAGCTGCCGTCGTCCGCTCTGAAACGTTTGGCTTGAGGATACTGACCGCCCTGGCCTTGCATGAACGCAGGATTGAAGTGTCCTTGCATCCCATATCCACCGCCGCGTCCGCTGCCGCCACCACCGGCCATCATTCCCATACCTATAAACGAATACATCCAAGAGGACCTCCGTAAGAAAAACAGCGCGAGGGCAGAGAGAGACCGCTAAAAACTCATACCCATTCCGCCGCGTCCTCCACCGCCCATCATCCCTCCGCCACCACGTGGCCCCTGGGGAATCATCCCACCGCGTCCACCCCCCACAAACCCGGTGCCCATGCCGCCGCCGAACCCGCCCATGCCCATGTTCCCCATGGCCATTGCGTTCATCATGCCCATGCCTCCCATACCCATGGGGCCCATGGCACCCATCATGTTGTTCATCCCGCCGCCTCGCATCATGCCACCGCCCATCATACCACCCCCACGCTGCATTCCGCCGCCCATCATACCACCACCGCCCATTTGGGAACCCCCACGGTAGCCGCCGCCGCCGCCGCCGCCGCCACCACGGCCCATGGCTCCACCACCAGACTGCACCGTCGTGCCTTGCGTTCGTTGTTCACGCGGCGGCGGTTCTGCAGATGGACACCCTTCAACCTGTGAGACACCACACATATGTTCCTCTTTCTCACCTTTGGGCAACGTCCGGAAGGGATTTCCTTGAGAGGACGCAGTGAACGTCGCAGTCGCACGTCTATTTTGAAAGTCACTGGAGACCGGTTCGTCAATGCAACAATCCAAGAACGGGCCCGCATACTTGTTATCAAACCACGTCTTGATGGCATTGGCATTTTCGAAGCTTCCGCATTCCAAGTAAGCAACCCTGCAAACCGGTCGTTAGTCGCCATGAGATCAGAGTCTCGTGTGGACCCACCCTTTGCTCTTGCCATTTACTTTATGTTCCGAGAATGTTATATCCCGGTGATCAATCGCAACCCCAACATTCAGAGCGACTTGACGCAAATCCTCGTCCGTCGTCCACTGTGAAAAAACAAACGTTGGCAACGCAACGCGAAAAGAAAAATGCTCAGAACGGATTGCACAGGTAATACTAATGAACAGGATGGAGAACGGACCCATTGCAGATCCCCAATGTACAACGCATCATATCCCATCATCGATGGGTCCACATTTCCCCCGCCATGTCCAGCGCCCGAGTGATGGTTTCCATTCATGGCAACGTCTTGTCCTATCGGGTCCGGTTTTGTGTGGCCTACGTGGCTCATGATTGGGCTGCTGGCGGTGGAATGAGCAGCACGTGGGGGCTCGGTCGAAGATGCCAACGGGGTCCGCTTCGCGTCTTCGTCTTCGTCCGTTCGTGGACGCTTGTCGCCCGTTACGGGCTCGACCGGCGGGGTCACAGCTTCGACAGGCTCTTCAACTTGCACTTCGTCTTGGAAGCCGTCGTCCTTTATGCGTCGTCGACACAAACACCCCGAGTCGGCCCAAGTCAGCAAAACGATGCCTATATGCGCTCGAGGGTACGACCTACCTGTTCGGTTCTGCTCGTCACGAAGCCATCGTCTTCGCCGTAGATGTCAAAATCGTCCTCAGGCATGACTCAAAAACAAAAATTTTCGAGCGAGGGCAACAACACTTGTTTTTGCACTAGAAAGAAGACAGAAATGACAGGATGGGTTGAGTACCGACGTGCACATGATGATAGCAATAGCACAGAAAAAGGGGCGACAGGACGACGACAATCAAGAGTGAAAATGAGCTCAGCGCACACACAGGGTGAAATGGATGGCTCTGCGCGCTACAAAATCAGCGACATGGAAGGGTGGGAGGGTTTCTTACAGGATTAGGTATATGGATACAGTGACTGTGATTAATGCAAGACCCTTCCGTCCGTTGGTTATACAGTTTCGTAGGTAGACTCGGCAGACACGCGTTCCTTCGCAGGCGGACGAGTGAGAATCTGTCTGAGTGGGAGAGTCGACGTCGACGCAAAAGAGAAAGTGGTCAAGATCGTTGGTTTGGTTTCAAGCTGTATTAACTGCGCTTTGTTTGGCTCTGTTGTGTTCCAGTGGCGTATATACTCGTGCTGGTAGATCAACTTCTCATACTAGTTTTCTCGCAAAGAACCGCTCCGATCACTTCTTCCTGATGCGCTAACCACAACCCAAACGCCGGAGAGCGAAGCCACCTGTCATAAAACTCTCTCTGCTTCGACGTCGACTTGAACGGCAGCGCAGATGGACTCTTTTTCAGTGATGCGAAAAAGTCGGTCGAGTTGAACGGCCTCAGGTGGGCCTTGCCTGCATTGCGCTCCACAGGGGATGGCATGAGCGTGTTCAGATACCGATTGAGTGGGACGAGCATGGCATTCGTTCGCGAGCAAAAGTGCCGGCGCATGTCGAGCGACGCCCCCATTTCTATCCGACCGTTAGCATTCCCAGTCGCTATAAGGCGACGGATAACGTACGTTCCGCCTCTTGACCAGCACATGCTTTCTCGAGGTACTTGAGAAATTGACGGTCCTTGGAAATGTGTCGTCGGTGTGTCTTTGTCGTCCACCCGGGGACGGGACCTGCAACGACGCCTGCCCCCTTGCGTGACCTAGGGATGATCCAATGGATGCACAAACCTCCAGCGGATCCAGGTCCTACTCACTGTGATGATTTTCGTCCCACACTCAGTACGTGTGGCCAATGTGCACACGATTTCTCGAAGAAAGGGTTTGTGACACCAATAACGAGCCCCGCCTTGGGAGAGGCCTTGTTCACCAATGAAGAGTAATCCTTGTCTTGAATCGTGAAATATGGGCGAATATCTGCAGCAAGCGGGATCTGTGCCAGCACATCAATATCGGTAACGCAAAAGGGGATGTTCTGAGCAGACGAACGGGGCGAACAAGGTCACGAAGCCACCATATGACCTGGCTTGTCATTGAAGGCGACGGTCCAAAGACCAGAATCGGCTCACACAGCACTAAACACTCCCACAACGACCAGAGGTGGGTCAGCGAAGCCTCAAAGACCCGTATCGGCGGGGGATTAAAAGGCGCAGAGGATGCGAGGAGCTAAAATGAATGATGAAAGCTGGTCAAAAGGTGAGGTAACCACTAACGTGCACCGCTGGATTGAATCGTTCATTGAAGGTACTGGTTTCTGCTGGTTGTTGACTGTCGGGGCTGAGAGGTAGCTCGACGTGAATCACAGAACCCAAGAAACCAAGCTCGACAGTCGAGCCTGGCGATGGCCTTGGCCTTTCTTTGATATTTGAGGACCCGCAAGGCATGACTTGGAACACGGGAAGGTGACGTACCAGCTCGCAATGTTGTGGCAAGCTGTCTCAAGCATCGTAATGCCATGCTTATGAAAAAGCGGTCCGACTCGGGAGATCATAGTGGTATACAATGCCGGGTATTGATAGCGAGTCAGGAGCACCAACGAAGACTATCGCAGTATTATCAACTTTTGGGTGACACTGAAACCATGCTTCAATCTTACCTGTCGATAACCTCGCTGTGAAGTCGGATCCCTTCTTTGACAGAAATGTGAGAAACCGTATATAAAGCCATCCAATGATTGGGGACACCGTGGTTCATGGACCTCATCCACGGACACTCCAGCGGAGTTGGGGTATGCTCTGATCCTAAACGAATGCACTTCCGATCCTTGTTCAAACTGGAGTGAGTCTGGGAGCGAGGAGAAC